>CAUYPK010046401.1:0-15686 GCA_963574355.1 Loris lydekkerianus
TCTCAACACAATGACTGTGAAATTGCCAGGAAGGCTATGTTAACCAGTGTGATATAAACGTGTCAACCGGTCTGTGAAACTAGTGTATGATGCCCCATGATCATACCAATGTACATAGCTATGATTTAATTAAAAAAAAAATGTTTACAGTTAAAACATTTTTAAATTTACTTTTTACTGAAACACTTTAAGGTTTTTAAATTCACTTTATGAAACAGTCATCTCATACCTCAAACAGTAAATGAAAATACATATTTCAAGACATTCTTTGACTCACTCTCTACTTCTTTTCCTCCCGTTTCCCAGCACTTTGCACCAAATACAGAAATCTCGGGTTATGTCCAAACCCCATTCTAGCGCGACTGCCGCCTTCCGTGCACTGCCCTTCGGGCCCAGACGGGCCGCAGGAACCACGAAGCGGCACAAACAAGCTTTGCTTTCCGCGCGCCGGGGGCTGGAGGATCGGTGGCGCGGGGACAGTGGCGCGCCTGCCCCGCCAGGCCTGCCCGCGCTCGGCCGGTGTCGGCGCCCTCCGCTCGCTCTCCCGCTCGCTCTCCGGCTGTCGCCGACTTGGCTCTGCCGCGGCGCAGGGAAGCCCGCAGCCCCTTCGGAGCCTCCGCGATCGCTTCGCTCGCTTTTCCTGCAGCCGCCGGGGAGCGCGGGCCCTGCGACGCCGGGTGCAGCTGGCCCCGCTCGGTGACATTGCCGTCAGGCGCCGGGCGGCGGGCACGGAGCCGCCTGGCCGCAGGCCGCTGGTCCCGCCCCGCCGCTCCCACAAACTACTCCCGGCTCGTGACCCGGGACAAACTTCTGGCTGAGGCGCAGCCCCTTTCACAGTCACCCTCCCCCTAGCCAGCCACCAAAATAGAAGACACCGCCGGGGCGAGGAGTGGGAGAGGGTGGCAACCCCTGGGGCCGCTCCTCCCGCACGGCTGACGGCCGCACCCGCGGCGGCGGCGGTGGCCGCCCCCAGCCGAGCTCCCGGACTCGCCGCAGCCGCCGCGCGCAAGGCACGGGCCGGCGGGGCGCGGGCGCTCACGCCCCCTAGCGGGCCGCGGCGGCGTCGGGCGGCCGTGACGTGGGCGCTCCCTTCAGCCGGCCTGCGGGGCACCGCCAGTCAGTCGCGGAGCAAGAACCCCGCGCGCAGCCGGCGCGGGCTCGGCCAAAGGCGCGCCGCCGCCCGGGGCTGGGCTCGGGGCTGCCTGTGGAGAGGCGGCGGGCAGGACGCGCGCTGCCGGGCCACCGCCACGGCCACGGCTGGCGGCTCGGGTCCCGGGCAGGGGAACGCGAAAGGCGGCGGGCTCAGCCGCCTGAACCCGGGGAGGATTTTGGCTCCGCGGGCGCGCCCTCCGCTCCCTCCACGGCAGCGCCAGACGCCGAGTGGGGCCGGGGGCCGAGGAGGAGGACCCCGAACCCTGTCCCCGCGCCCCGGGAGCCGCCGGAGTTCGGACTTCTGCAACTGTTGGCACTTTGGGGGCTTGGCTCAGTGTTGTGCCGTTCACCCTTCTCTCCCCGCTGCCTGGAAACCAACGCTCCCGACCCCTCTGCCCTCGGGTGCCCACCCACCCGCCGGGGAGGGCCCGGCGTGCACTCAGCACCATGAGGAGGCTCGGGACGTGCCTGGCGACTTTGGCCGGACTTTTGCTAACTGCGGCAGGCGAGACGTTTTCAGGTAGGCGGGCAGCCTCTGCCGCCCCGGGACGCCGGCAGCTCCCGGGTGGGGTGGGAGAGCCCGAGGCGGGCGTCGGGGCCGGGCGGGGGCGCGGCGGGCCGGGCGCTGGGCGAGGGGCCAGAGGGGAGGGCAGCGCCGAGCACTCGGGCCGGCGCAGCGGACGGGCCTCAGGGCGAGCCCCCCAGCCGGGACCCCCTGCCTGGCCCCTGGCCCTCCGCGGCCTGGGCTCGTGCCCGGGGTTGGGCGGCTGCCACTCCAAGTCCCTGGCCGGCTCCAAAAGGAACAGCAGAAAACTTTGCCTGAAGTTCCGGGCTGCAGCCGCCGGGCGTAGGCGCTGCGCGGTCCTCTCGCGACCCCGAGCAGCGGCGGGGCCGAGACCGCCGGTATTCGGCTGTGCCCACGGCGATGGCCTGGACCTGGCGACAGCTATTTCCCGGTGCGCCGCCCGCCCTGCTGCCCCCCGCGCGGCGTGGCTGGCGACCCCAGCAGGTCCCCGAGGCCGCGCGGCGTCGCCGTGGAGTCCGGGCTGGCGTTCCTCCTCGGTGCCTGTGGGAGGAATGGGCCGCGGAGCGAGCGAGCGGGCCCCCGAGCCCGGGCCGTCCGGCCCCGCGCCCCGCCAGGCTCCCCTTCCCCACCCTCGGCCCCGTGGCGTAGCGCCGCGGCGGGCGGCGGCAACTTGTTAACCCGGCCGGGCTGCCGGGTCCCGGGTGGGAAGGAGAGGGACGGGCAGTGTGCGTGGGCGCGGGGCCCTGCGCGCGCTCGGGAGGGGCCCTGGGCAGCGGCCTCGGGGTCGGGCGTGGGGTGGGCACGATGTCACAGGGCTCTGCCTCCGGGATCGCCTTCATTACCTGGAGGACACGCGCCGGTGGACGTAAACACTGGCACGTTAGCACGCCTTCTTTCTTGCCTTGATTAGTTTTGCCAAAGTCCATATACGATGGTGGCGGTGGGTGTTCTTTTTCTTTTAATAAAATAAATTCTATTTGGTCCTAAACTTTGCCAAATAGGTTTCTGTGTTTACTCGGGAGGAATGAGTAAGTGGGACTTAAAAGAAATTGATCAAGGGGACCCTCATTAACTCTAAAGAGCTTATTTTAAACATTGAAGACGTTTGGCTCTCTGGGATGTGGAAACCCAATTTTTATTTTCTTGGCGTTGAGGACTGTTGGCTATTGGTCCTCTGTACACAGGAGGTGTCTCGTGTGGCGCTGACCTGCAGAATCTGTGACCACAGCTGGCCTCAGAGATGGAGTGGAGCTTGTAGTTACCTGATTGTTCTGTGCTTTGAAACTCAAACCATCAACTTAAGTACAGAAATACTCTCCCCCAAGTTTGATATATCCTTAACCCTCTGGTATTTGCACGTGCTCCAGAGGTTTTATATCAATGCTTTCTGATATAAAGTTGATGCAGATTTTTGCCTGCGTTGTTATTAGTGAATAGTAACACTGGCCAGTTTGAGAGTCTTGTAACTCTTCAGTATTAGACACCAAGTATGAGGGCCTTGGTGATGGTTTTCTCTTTATTAAATTCCATAACTCCATGTCTGGAATTTGTGCAAAGTTAAACTCTGTCAAATAACATTTGGGTGGATTTTTAAATTGTGTGCAAGCCGGTGGAAACAAATATTTAGATAGATTATTTAAACCATGAGTCCCTCATAACTAAAATGATTTCAGCCTTGGTAGTAGTGACACGTGTCCTTGTTAGGGCTGATTTAAATTATCAAACCAAAATAGCTTTTTACTAAAATTTAGCCTAAGTTTTCTTTTGGAGGAAATATATCACTGTCTTTGTCTGAGTTATCAAACCATTAGCTGTAGTGTGTTTTCTTTTTTAAGGGGAAAAAAAGATACACATTGCCCCCGTATGTTAGTGGGTAAAGGAGTTTAGATATGTTGAGATTTCAAAAATTTGAAGTTGGCAAATTTCATGTATGTTGTACTTGCTTACTTTTTTTTTTTTTTTACTTTACACCTTGCATTTTAGGTAGGACAGGGGTGAGGCACTTAATACCTGGAAAGAGTCAGTTTTTTTTTTTTTTTTTCTATGTTAGGAAAATTAGTTCTGATGATAGGAATGAAATTGACATTTATTTCTTTTTAAGATTCTTCTAGAAATTGTAATAATTGAATGCTTTTCACTTGATTTGGGAATACATTTTAGAGGTAGAGGAGTTAGACTGTAAGCTCCTTGAGGGAAAAGTCAATTTCTTTTTTCTCCTTGGTTTCTCAAAATACACTTAACATAGATTCTTAGACCTGAAAGGTACTCACTGTTTGTTGAGTAAATTACTACTGTGTATGCGATCATTTGCAAACATTCAAGTTGTGTATGAACAGGCTGATAAGAAAGGGAAAGGAATGATGGTTGAAAGTTGGGTCTTGGCTTGCGTTTTCCAGGCCAGGTTCTCCTGAGGCTGCCGAAGGACCAAATCATGAGAGTTCATACAATCCTTGGAGGGTTTTTGTGTAACTAAGATTTATACATAAGAGGCTCTGCTGTTCCCCATCTGCAGAACTCTCCTGTTCTCTTTTGGAATAGGTTTGGAATTGTTAAGCACTTCTGGAGGTGAACTACACATAATTTGGATGCCAGACATCAGAAGTAGAGTGCTAATCTTACTGGAAGAAAAAAGAATTAGGATTTTGACCCCTGAGGACTTTTTTAATATGAACATTTCATTAAAACATTATTTTTCATCTTTATAATTTCTAAGTTACTAGGCAGAAGAGTGGCGTTTCACTTTTTCTCTTTTCAGCTTTTAATGTTCACTGAAAATAAGTTTGGTAAGGAGGTATGTAAGTGCGATATGAGGGAAAATGTTAAGTCACGTTACTTTTGCTTGAAATTCTCTTTTCCGTGGTAGGAAGCCAAAGAGTTGGAAAGTCATTCCTCTTTGACCCAATTTTTTAAAAGCCAAGTTGTAACATATATTGTACAATGAAGGGCTGAGTTCTCCCTTACAGTGGTTCTGATGTTACATTCTGTAAGTTTTGGTTTATAGAACTAGAAACGCAGGCTTGGTCATTTGTTTCAACTACAGTAGTATTTGGAGTACATTTAACGTTAACATAACCTGGGGAATTTGGGGTTCTTATGGAGAAACTTTTTTAAAAAAAATTTTGAGCCCCCTTTTGAGGCTGTTTGTGGGTAAACTGCTGAAATCTGGGAATAAAGTTTGTAGTTAATAGTGTCCAAATGTCAATTTCTTTTGGTGCTTCCCTGCTTATGTAAGACGTTATTAGGGGAAGCTGGGTGAAGGGTGTGTATACTTGAACTCTTTGTACTGATTTTGATACCCTTCTCTATGTTTAAAATACAAACTTTTAAGTATCCTTTATGAAGAAAGGGAATATATTTGTTTAACAGCTAGATTTATTTTCCTATTTCAGATAACTATAGTCATAGCATTTTCCATTTTTCATGGTATTTTCACTGGATTGATAATTGATATGAAGGATATACTTCAAATTTAAATCAGCAAGCATGAAAGAAATTACTGTTAACATTCCTTGTGTTATGTGTATGTAAAGAATTGCTTGAGCATAATAAATTGTTCTGATCTAGAAAATTATAGGTTTTAGTTTCTCTTATTTTCAAAGGGTTATTTTACAATTTTTTCAGAAAAGAAGCTACTGACATAGTGGTATATGGATAAGTGTGCATATATAATTTGAATAATTGTAAATCAACTTTGCATAATGCACAAGTGATTTGAATTATATCTTCAGATTGTATAAACCCTGTATGAAGGAGCATGGCCTTTAGATTTGTGAAAAGTTGGTTTTAGAATTTAAGATTTCTCTGACAATTCTAGAAGAGTTAATGGCTTTAAATTTTCTTAGTTCCCTGACTCTGTAAGTGTAATACATTCCAGGAATTCTGTCTATTTTGGTAAAGGAACTGTGTTTTAGATTAAGTATTGCTTTCTTTCCATTTTTGTTATAGATTTCCTTAAGTTTTCAAGACTGAGCATGTATTATCTAAATATCCTAAGACATAGTTTTCATTTGGGGTATCAATAATTTTAATGAGTTATGTGCTTTTTCAACAGTGTAACATTTTTCTTAATAGCGGCACCCACTGTGCATTTTACTTTAATTCTAAGATTTCTCTCTTTGAAAACCACCTTTCCCACTGAGAGTTTCACATTTCAGTGTGCTTACTGTCTTTATAAATACAATATATTGCATGTTAGGTTTATTCTATAAGTGAGGGAAGTCTTTCAAACTCACAGATGAAACATTTAAAAAAGATAAAAAATACTATAAACCTTCCATTATAAGAGGATGCAGCTTCTCTCTGGTTCCTAAAATACTGGAGTGGTTTTCAGTTTAGTCATCAGAAAGCCTGAGTTTACACAGTAGCTCAGAAAAACCCAGCAGAGAAAAATGAGTCTGACTGTGTTGGGTGGGGAGGAGGAAAGATTTAGTCACCAAGCTTCTTAGTCTGTAGTCCCCCCAACCCCAGTCCCTCATTGGTGGGGTGACTGGCAAGGCCAGGGCATAATTAAGGGGCTAGGAGTGAGAGAAAAATAAAACAGGATGGGAAGAAAAGGGTTGTGCTTAGGCGTGGGGTATGGCAGACTCTGGAGATCAGCAAAGGGGTGGGGGTTGCCGCCTTTGTGCTCTTTGCTGCTGTTGGGGGGCAGGAGCGTGCAAAGTTGAGGGAAGGCCATCAAGAGTGAAAACCGTGCAGGTGGGTCATGGGGACACTCTGCCCCTCAGGGATTTTAGGTGCCTCTGAGAGGGCCTGGGATATTGAGCAAGTATTAATAGTGAGCTAGGTTTAAACTTGTGCTTCTCAAAACTTAGTATCCACAATGACCACCTGCTGTCCTCCTCCCTAGTGTGGCTTTCTGGGGCCCAGCTGTGGGATTTAGAAGTTGAAGGCGGTGGAGGGGCCGACAGCATTCCCAGGTGCTCCTGATTTCTAGCTACTCTTTGAGAAACATCCTAAAAGGGCAGTTGTCCCTGGGCCAGCAGCATATACTTTTACTCTGGAGTTTTTAAACCTGCAGACTCTTCTGCTACCGAGTCAGAAACTGGGAAGGGACTCAGCAACCTGTATGTGATGTGCACTCACATTTAAACCCCTGCTCAAAAATAACTGGAATTCTCACCCTCCATGATCAGCCTCCATTGACAAGAGCTGAAAGAAAACTGGAGTAGCAATACAAACAAGGCACATACTCCCTTCTCAGCCTCTCAGCCTCTTGATTTACGTGGCTGAAGTTGTGATGTGATTGTGCTGTGACTGTGACTACCCGGGTGACATTTTAAATGGAAGTTTTGTCTGGGGAAGATGCTGGATCCAGCAAGCTATAAAACTCAAGGGAAAAAAAGTTTTCTATGATTTTATTTACGACAGTGTAACATTTTAATAAAATTTTGCTGTAATGGTTGGCTATTGGAAATTACTCTGGATTGGTATTTTATATAGGAGATATTTGTTGGCTTGTTGTAATAAGCATGTAGCCCAATATCCTTATTAAACTAATGCTTATTCATATATTTAATTCAAGTAAATATTGAGCACTTAGTGTTTGTAAGGCCCCTTTGTGGTGTGTTTAGGAGCAAAGATAAGGAAGATATAGATAACCATATATTGAAAAATTATTTATCTATGCAAAGTGTCACCATCGACTAAAATGGAAATATAAAGGGACTTCCTTAGGAAAGAAGTGGAAATTTAGTATGTTAGATTAGGAATTTTGATGTGGAAATGTGAAACTTGGACTTTGGAAATAAACTCAACTTAATGAAAAGTAAAGATTTTCATTATAGAGCCTAATATTTCCCTTAGCTGTAACAGATAATCATTGCATCTGTCATTTCACACTCTAGGTAAAAAAAAGTAATCGTGATGCCATTTCACAGATTTGTCTTGAACACATGGTCAACCAGCCTTTGGGAGAGACAGCTGAAGAGAGCTGCTCTGCTGCCTGCTGGCCGCTCCTCCTGCTGTGATCCGCAGCTGATCACTAGGTGTAGCTGCGGACCTGAACCCACCTGCCTCACGGGGAAAGGCCCAGCCTTCTCCACAGAAGGCTTCTTGGTCTTGATTCACTTACAGCTAAAGGAAGACACTGTAGTTAGTGGACTTTCATCTGCTTGTATGGGTATCTCTTAACTCTTTATTATAAAGTCAAATTCATCAGTGTAAGTTGTAGTTCCATTAGACCTAGATGTACTTTATCTTGTAATTCAGCACTGACCCAAAGACAGTTTTACACTAGTCTGTGGTAATCTTACTCATTTTCTTCTTTTTCTGCTGTGTGATGTGTTGCTACTAGTGTGTGTGTGTGTGTGTGTGTGTGTGTGTGTGTGTATTTATAGCAGCGGAACTGGAAGAAGTAGCATGTATTTTCCAGCTAAGAGTTAACATTATAGTGGACTAGTAAAGCAATGGTGTGGATGGCCCGGTGCAGGTGTGTAACATTTTTAGGGAGTGGCTTGTCTATACTTCACTTATATCTATAAGAGGTTACATGAACAAAATTGAGAGTTTTGAAGAAGTCATTAAAATTTGCATGGAAATGTGTTTTAGTCATTTTTCCTTTTTAAAACTTAGAAGACTAATGAGTCATTAGAAACTTTTTATATGAAGCACAAGTGTTGGGCCCTGGGTGGGATATCACAGGAGGGTGAAGGATCTCTTAAAGGAGGCCGTGTGGTTTACCTGAGAAACTGGGGGGTGTAGGGGTGGAAATGACCTTGAAGGCTAAGAGTGATGACTGCAGGACATGCAGGGGAGAGCAATGAGAGTAGAGGAGTCAGAGACTTGTTAAAACTGATAAGGTTTTAGAATCTGTCTCTGAGGAAAAGGCTACTATTTAACAGGATGATTTATTTTGACATGCAACAGCCTAAGCAGAAGCAAAGCGTTTACTTTTTTATGGGCTGCAAAGCATAAAAGCTTATAGAGCATAAATTTGTTTTCAGATGGGTGAATATTCATTTTAATTTCTTTCCTATTCAGTATGTCTAAAGCAGACTTAGTGCATACAACAGGAAGAATACGTTGTAGGTTACTGTAGAAGTGAGAAGTCCCATTACTTCTTCCCTGCTTTCAGCTGTGGATTCAGCGTGAACTCACAGTGGGCTTAGGACCAACAACAAGGGATTGGACAATCTATTTTTGTACCCAGGCAGCCCCAGGGTTGTGGACAAGATACATTCCTGAGGACGTCTTTAAGATGGATTTGTATATAACTGGGATCCCTAATGAACATAATAATAATAATACTATAATGGGTCATATGGCAATAATATAGTATAATATCATATTAATAAATGTATTATAACAATAAGTTACATTGTTTGTACTCTTTCTTTTAATCCAAACAAACAAAATATAAAACAAACCTGTACAAAAATGTTTAGGTAGGAGATAAGAGAAATTTCAAAAATAATATTAAGGGTTAACACCTAATGTTACATCAAACTCTTGCTTATTGGAAGGGGAAATTTTTGAGGCAATGAGATAGACTGACATTAACCAGAAGGTGCTGGGAATGGTGCTGGAGAGGATGGGATGAGTGTTGGAGAATCTGGAGTTGATCCTGTTGCTGTAGCAGGGGAGCTTACCATTGAAGGCAGTTTCTTGAAAAAGGTATTTAGGGTTGTTTGCACAGCTACCTTTTTTTTTTTTTTTTTTTTTTTTTTTTTAATAATAGATGGTCTCCTGGGCTTAAGCGATCCTCCTGTCTCAGCCTCCTGAGTAGCTGAGATTACAGGCCTGCACCAAGCACAGCAGGCTAATTTTTCTATTTTCAGTAGAGATAGGGTCTCACTCTTGTTCAGGCTGGTCTTAGGCTACTGGCCTCAAAGGATCATCCCACCTCGACCTCCCAGAGTGCTAAGATTATAGGTGTGAACCACTGCGCTGGCCAAATGAACACTATTTGATCTCTCTTCTCAGTTTGAATAGGTTGAGGGACTTTATATCATGTAATAATCACATTCTTGAAATGGACTCAGTGTCATATTCTATATAGACATGTGATGATAAAGTGGTTCACATACTGATAATGTATAAAACCAAATTACTGAGTAGTTTCAGCACATAGTAGTCACTCAACAAATATTAAATGAAGTTCCTTTGGAGAAGAACAAATCATATTACCTATGCTTACTGCTGCTCTTTTTTTCTCCTTCCTATCAAGTTTGACTTTTTTAAGCTTTTGAATAATCTTAAACAATAGAACCAGGCTGTGGATTTAGTATCTGGTACCATGAGCAATTTATAAGTGCATAGAGATTCAGTTGCTAAATTTAAAAGGAAAGAGTGTTACCTTTTGTTAATTAAATATATAAAAGTAAGCCTATAGTTTTATCATGCATAATAAAATTTTATAAATTGGTTATTGCTATGAAGTAGAATTTTGATATAACACTGATCACTCAAAAATGAAATTTACTGTGGGGTAGATTTATCATGACTCCAGGAGGATTAGATTTAGTCACTGATATATTAAAAGAACCGGGGTATCACTAGTAGGAAAGTTCCATGACAGGGAATAATACCCGTGTATAATATATTATCTCTGCTGCCTTTTATTTCTGATATGGAATGACCAGAAATTAATTTTACCTACACTGAGCTCAGGCTGCATCATGATAACATCAGGGTCCTCTTCATTATAACAGGCTGCTTTTGTCCCTTGTTCATTCAGTGTGGTAAGCTCTCAAGTGATAAAACTTAATAAAAGAAGCTAGGTAGACGACAGTCTCATAAACTGTGTTTCCCACTTTCTGGACTTCTGACATCTTGGCTACTGAATGTGGTGTAAGATTTCCACACCGATCCAGGGATTTGCTAGCCACTGGCATTGTGCTCCTATGTGCTGTGGGGTCCCTGGTGTCTCTGTTCATCACCGTTGTCATCTTGTGCTCGAGCGGCTTTTTAAAGACCCTCTCTAACTATTGTGATGAAAACGTGTCAAATGGTCTGCGAAGCTAGTGTATCATGCCCCATGATCATATCAATGTACACAGATATGATTTAGTAAAAAAAAAAAAAGAAAAGAAAAGAAATAAAGAAAGAAAAAGAAAAGTTGGACCAGAGGGAGCACGTGGTCTTCGACATCCTGGCCACTTACCTGTCCGCGGAGCAGCTCCAGGATTAGCAGCACTTCGTGAAGATAAAGTCTGCATTCCTCATCGGGCAGCGGATGCTGGACAAGATCAAGCTGGGCCAGGATCAGATCAAGTGTCTGCTGGAGAGCCTGCCCTCCAATTTCATTCCCAATGCGGGGACCCTCGCCCTGCCCCCAGACCTCACCAGCAAAGCCATGTGTGGCGTGGGCTGTACATTCAGCAGCACTTTGCCAACATTAACCTCTCCACTTTAACCTCTTAAAAAGTAACCAACCAAAAATCACCATTTCTCTCAACACTATTGAATCTGAAAAATGTTTCAGTACAAACCACAATTTAAACTATATAGGTATGGGGGGCTCTTTGGGGTAAAAGGAGAGGAATCCTCTCTGGAGGAAGCCTGGTTTTCCTTTCTGGCCCTCCATGATTGACTGAGAGCTGAATGCTACTGGACAATCCCCTTTCTGTTAGTGCTCTGTAGCAGGAAGGGAGTTAATGAAACTCTGAGAACTGATTGGAGGGTGTTTGATCATTTAGTTTTTAACAAGTGGAGGAACATGGATCAGTGTGCCCTCAGGAATGTATCCACAGTGGCCTTGCGGGCAGGCAGTGTCTCCTGACAACAGGGTACAGGTACCGTTATTGAAGGGTCTGCAACAGAAAGCCACAAAGACACACACACACAGGAGAAAGTTGTAAAACCTTGAAAATTTGTTTTTTATATTTTTAAAAATGAAAAAGATCACTATGTTTGTGTGCTAACCACTTACTTGATTCTATTTTGTGGTGGACATAGATGATTATGTTTTGAGCTTTGTATTTTGTGAAAACCTAAATGAAAAAAAAAAAGAAAAAAAGACTTCCAAAAAGAAAAAAAAATCTTTTTTTCAAGAACAATACCCTTCTCTGTCATCTTTGGCATCAAAATAACTTATTTATTGACTGATAATCAGAATTGCATGAAGCCTGAGACAGTGAAAATCTACAGGCCATTAGCACAAACTGAGTTGAAATTGATATTAATGTTTTTTGCTGTTTCTAATCTTTGGAGTTACTGATCACACTGGGACACTCCCACACTTTCTGAAGGAGTCACCTGGATCCTGTGAACTCCCTAGCACTATCATTTCACAAGCAGGCTGCATGACCGCTATGTAAGTGTGGTGGACAAGACTGGGTAAGATACTGGGTAGATACTAGCTTGAAAGAAACAGTTGAAGGAGCTGGGGATGTTTTCCCTGATACAAGGTGACATGAGGACAGAATTCCTGGGTTCAGACCCTAGATGACTGCTTTTGGGCAAAGAAAGTGACAATGTTCTCTGGGGTCCTATGAGTGAGCAGAAGATAAGATCTCAGGGGTCCTACTTTATAGATATAGATATGGACTTAGCAGAAAGGACCAAGTTTATTAACAAACAATGAGATGTTCTGCCTCTGAATGTAGAGAATTTCCTATTATTAGAAGCATTCAAGCTTAAGTCATCAGTGGATATCTCTCAGAGATGTGAGAATTCCCTTTCAATGTGCAGATTCTAACATGAAAGCAATCATGAGACACAGGGATGCTAGTATTTTATATCTCTCTGATCCCCTTACTGGCTCTTCATTTACCTGACTTAAATCCCAAACCTTGTGATTGAAAAGGGGAAGAAAAGGGCTCTTAGATCCTGGGATCAATGTTCTGAATAGACTGAAGTCTTTCTTTGTGCAGGAAAATTTAAATTATACTTGTTTTTGTTAGGGATATAAGTACACAGAACTCTGCAATACCCTCCTAGATTAATTTGGGATATTGAAATGGACACAGTATTATCACAGACATCCAAGGCAGATTTTAGTTCTGGCATTTTTGCATTATATGAAATATAATTGCTGCTATGTCTGTTTTTCCTGATAAACTGTGAAATGTTAAGGGACATCACATCTTACTTTTCTCTGTGTTTTTCCTGCGTCTAGAACCTTACATGTAAAGGCTACTTGATACTTTCTCCATAAAGAGTTTCTCAGACTTCATCAGATTGTTTGTGGAGTGGTTTTTATACTTAATGCTGGCTGGTTTTCCCTCCCAGAGGGGGACAGGATGCTGTCTCCCAGTTTCATTTTGTGTGACACAAAATAGATAATATGGCTTGTTCTAACGGTATCTCCCTACCACTTTCCTGATTTAAAGATAACCAGGAAGATAAAATGATACCCTTAAGAGCTGATCTCCCAGTGATGGACAATGTTGGTGATGCCTTAGGGGTGAAGGGAGTGGAAGGCTTTGAGCACTTTTTTCTTCACATTGATGCTGGTGGGTTAGTGGACTTTATACATAAATGACCAGGGCCTCTAAAGCTTTAGAAAAGCTGACTGAAAACACGTACAGATATAGCAGTTTCCCTTTCTCACTCTGGGCAGTGAGTTGCTGAGCCCTCAAGAAAGTAAAAAGGAAACCCAGAGAAGCTAAGTTTGAAAGAGAAAGAAAGAGGCACCAGCTCAGAGGAAAGTGTGCTACACTGAGTCTTGGCCTTCTTGGGCCCCTTGGTGGAAGGATGGGAATACCCACTGCTCGAGGGCCTCACCCTGGCAGCCATTTGAATGGTGAAGAGGGGTATACCAGGACACGCTGAAAGCAGATCTAACATCGCCAGGCACCTGTTTGTCAGTCATTCCAAGATTTCCCGGGAGATGTCCCCGCCACCCCCACCCCCCAACCCTCACCCTCCCACCTCCCTCACCTACCCTCCTACCTCCCCAACCCCCTCACCCACCCACGCCCTGTCTTCGCTAGGATCACTCCCAGAATGGCACTGCTTAGATAACGCAGCTGGCCCGGGGTGGGAGGATGGAGTGTAGCCTATTATTAGCCTCCTGAACTAAGTCAGCCTAGGACCTGATGCTTAGCATTTCAGCAGTGTTGGGAACTGAGGGCCCCATGTGCTCCAAGTTGGGGCAATAGGGACTCCCCAAGAGGGCCCAATAGGGCCCCACGGCTTCACTGAGAAGCGTGGACAGCAACCCTAGTCAGCGTGGCCTGAGGCTGAAGTCCCGTGAGTACCCAGAGCCTAGGACCCCATGCTATTCAGAAACCTCTAATAACCAGCCTTTATAGTCTGTTCCCACTGACTCTGGGACCTGAGAGGGTGCTTGGGAGGTGGGTAGGGAAAACCACCGTTAGAAGGCAGAAGGCCAGCTTCCTTCCTTGTCTGTCCCAAAAGGGTGTGTCTGCCTAGATCTAAGACCAGGTTTCTAAAGGGACCTACTTCTTGAGGGTATTTTGGTTATACAATTACAGAGAGGGAGGAGGTTTGTCTTTGTGACCCTATGTGCTCTTGACTTTTGTGTATCTGGGTGCAGTGGAGTGGGTTTAAGGTCAAAAGGGCATTGTTTCTGAGTGGGAGGAGAAAGATTAGGCTTAGAATTTGTCTATTAAAATTCTTGGAGGACTGTTCTAGGGCACACAGAAACAGGCCACTTTTCAATAGGAGTTTTTAATCTGGATTCACAGTCCCCAAGAGGGCCTTAGATGGAATTCAGGGGGTCTAGAAGCTTGGATGGAAAAAAAAAATTACCTTTTTTCCCACATAACTTCAAACTGAAATTTATCATTTCCTTCAAGGATGAATGCAGGCAGCAAATGGTGGTAGTATTACCAGTTCCTATAACTTGACACCAGAAGAAATCGTAGACATTTCCTATCATGTTACAGGGTATGATAGAGCTCTTGAAATGTCATTTATGCTCATCGCCACTTAGAAATTATTACTAGATCTCATTATTTAATGTGTTAATAGAGAACATCTATTACTACATTATGCCATTTTAAAAATATTTTGATAGTAGTATTTCAATATAATTGTTTTCCTTTAATTCTATTTATTTTATTTTATGTACTAAAAACCATACTGAAGAGGTCACAGACTTCACCAGTTTGTCACAGGCCAATGTCATAAAAAAAGGTTTAAATAAAATTCCTGCACTTCTGGGATCAGGAAGGGGCTCCTTTCACATAATAACTCTATGATTAATAAACCATAGCAAGATGAGGTTAGATGATAGACTAGCTTGGTTTTCTTGTCCTTATCTAATGAAGGGACAATTTGCTCAAGGGCCAAAGCCACCTGGAGGCCATGGCTTAGTGCCAAGCCAGCTTGAGGCCATGGCTTGATCTCCTTCTGGAGGCTCATTATAAGCCCTGCTATGATCTCTTGTGAGAGCTTCAGCATTTCCCTCTGCCACTACCTTCATCTCTCTTCATCTCCCCAGATCCTAGTCCTGAAAATAAAATAGTAAGAAGGGAATCTCTACCAGCCATCAGAAGAAATGATTTGTAAAGGAACCTTCCATTACCAAAATCCCTAGAATTCAGCATGACACTCAAAAACTCAGGATCCTGGAAACTGCAGTGTGACTCTGCCTGAAGCAAGAGGGAGGGCTATGTGTTTTGATTTTGTTTTGCAATAGAAAGAACAGGAGTTAGATGATATGTATACCATGAAATACTATGCAGCCTTAAAAAAAGATGGAGAGTTTACCTCTTTCATGTTTACATGGATGGAGCTGCAACATATTCTTCTTAGTAAAGTGTCTCAAGAATGGAAGAAAAAGTACCCAATGTACTCACCCCTACTATGAAACTAATTTAGGACCTTCACATGAAAGCTACCCAGTTACAACCAGTTACCACCTAAGAATAGGGGGAAGGGTGAAAGGGTGAGGAGGGAGGGGGGAGGTGAGTAGAGGGAGGGGGATTGATGGGATTACACCTGTGGTGCATCTTACAAGGGTATATGTAAAACTTGGCAAATGTGGAATGTAAATGTCTTAGCAAAATAACTGGGAAAATGCCAGGAAGGCGATGTTAACCAGTGTGATGAAAATGTGTCAAACGGTCTATGAACCAAGTGTATGGTGCCCCATGATCAT
>CAUYPK010046406.1:0-12022 GCA_963574355.1 Loris lydekkerianus
ATAGAAATGAAAAAAACCTCGAATAGTCAAGATACTACTCAGAAATAAAAACAAATTGGGAGGAATCATGCTTCCAGACTTCATATTTTATTATAAATCAATAGTGATCAAAACAGCATGGTACTGGCACAAAAACAGAGAGGTAGATGTATGGAACAGAATTAAAGACCAATAAATGAACCTAGACACCTATCATCATTTGATTTTCGATAAGCCTATTAAAAATATAAATTGGGAAAAAGATTTCCTATTTAATAAATGGTGTTGGATAAATTGGCTGGCAACTTGTAGGAGACCAAAACTTGACCCACATCTTTCTCTAACAAAAATTGACTCTCACTGGTTAAAGGACTTAAACTTAAGACATGAAACTATAAATATTCTTAGAGAGAGTGCAGGGGAAACGCTTGAGAAAATTGGCCTGGGAGAATTTTTCATGAGGAAGACACCCCGGTCAATTGAAGCAACATCAAAAATACATTACTAGGATCTGATCAAATTAAAAAGCTTCTGCACTGTTAAGAACACACTAAGTAAAGCAAATAGACAGCCCTGAGAATGGAAGATGGTTTTTGCAAGTTATGCTACCGACAAAGGTCTAATAACCAGAATCCACAGAGAACTCAAACTTATTACTAAGCAAAAAACAAGTGATCCCATTTCATTATGGGCAAGAGTCATGAACGGAAGCTTCCCTGAAGAAGACACATTGCCTACAGACCCATGAAAAAATGCTCATCATCTTTAATCATCAGAGAAATGAAAACCAAAACTACTCTGAGATATCATCTAACTCCAGTAAGAGTAGCCCACATCACAAAATCCAAAAACAACTGATGTTGGCGTGAATGTGGAGAAAAGGGAACACTTCTGCACTGCTGGTGGGAATGCAAGCTAGTACATTCCTTCTGGAAGGAAGTTTGAAGAACACTCAGGGATCTAAATGTAGACCTGCCGTTTCAACCTGCAATTCCCCCACTAGGTGTATACCCAAAGGACCAAAAATCATTTGGCAATAAAGATATTTGCACCATATTGTTCATTGCAGCTCAATACATAACTGCCAAGTCATGGAAGAAGCCCAAGTGCCTTTCGACCCATGAATGGATTAATAAATTGTGGTATATGTATACCATGGAATATTATGCAGCAGTAAAAAAATGGAGACTTTATCTCCTTTATGATTACATGGGTGGAGCTGGAAAATATCCTTCTTAGCAAAGTATCTCAGGAATGGAAAAAAAAAGTATCCAATGTACTCAGTACTACTGTGAAACCAATTTATAATAACTCATACTTGCATATGAAAAATGAAGCACAACTTTAGGCTATAATGAAGGAGGGAACGGGAGGGGGAGGAATGGGGAGTGGGTGCGAGGGATAGTAGGGGGACCACAACTATGGCGCACATTGCAAGTACAAGTTGGTTCTATCATGTGTAGAACACAAATGTCCTAATGCTATAATTGGGTAAATGACATGAAAGCTATGCTGATTAGTACGATGTAAGCACTCCAATTTGTACAAATAATCAACACACTGAAATGGGCATAAATGTATTTATGATCTATGTACAAAAGACTTAATAGAAAAAATTAAAAAAATAAATAAAGCTCATTCCTTAATTTTTATTGTCCTTGTGATGGCCTCTAAAGTCTTAGTCATAAAATCTTTTCCAAGTCCAACATCAATGAAAGTTTTTCCCACCCTTTCTTCCAAGATTTATATTGTTTTTGTGCTAGATTTAAATCTTTTATCCATCTTGAGTCAATTTTTGGTAAGTGATAAAAGGTGTGGGTTGAGTTTCAGTCGGTCTTTTATAGGTGGTTATCCAATTCTCCCAGCACCATTTGTTGAATAGGTATTCTTTCCCCACTGTATGCTTTTATTAGGTTTACTAAAGATCAGATGGCAAGTAGAGACTGGTCTCAACTCTTTGGTTTATTTTCTGTCCGTATGTCTATGTCTCTATTTTTTGTGCCAATATCATCAACATTTATTTTTAAAAGTAAAGACCTTACCATTAATGTCTCCATTTCATAATATTTTATTTTCAAAATATAATTTTGGTTATACTAATAATAACTGCAAAATATTCCACTCTTAATACTGTGTAACAATTTATTCAACCAACAAATAACTCTGAACTCTTTGAACAAATGTAAAAGATCCTACAATAAGAATACTAAATGAGTCATGCATATTTTGCCTCATTTTAAAGATGAGGATAATAACTGGTCTATTTTGGTCTTATATATCTTCTGCAAGATCAAGATATTGTGTATGGATCTCAGGTCTGCTAATACCTGAGATAGTTTTGATAAACGTCTTTTGGGCAGCTCAGAAAAAAGTAGGCTATTAATCAAGAGTTTCTTTTAGTACAATAAAGCATAGAGAGCTGGATTAGTTGTGAGAATTTCTATGAAAAATAAAGAATGAAAGATGCATTTTTTAAAAACCAATTTAATGTCATGTAGCTTTATAAAGTGGGTCAATATCACTAACTTGCCATGGGTAGAAGAAGCTAATTGATTTTGATGCCACCTGTGAGCACAAGTAAGCAGCAGGTCTCATACTGCTTACTGGATGCCTTGATAGGGTATGTGTTTGTTTAGCATTAGCAAACTCAAGAAAAATTATCTTAGTTTCACATTGCTTTATTACTCCGAATGGCTTATTTCAACAAACAATTCAGCCCTGTGGAACAGATTGCATGACTAATTTTGTCTGTTGGCACAGACTCTGGCAGACTCTAGTTCTCGACATCAAGGCAAACAATTGCTGAGCTGTCCACAGAATGCATGACACCACAGAATGCTTGTCACAATGGGGCTTACACCATTTGTGTTAGACACAGACAATACTCAAAACACATTTAAAATATAATGAGACCTACACACAACACACACACAGTTTATTCCATGTACAGAGAGGGATGTACATTCCATCCCTTCCAGGGTAATCTCTGAGATTAAACAAAGGGAATGTTTTCCAATCCAGCAAAGAACAGGTACCAGGGTACTCTTATGCACTACAGGCAGGGAAGAAATGTAAACTGGTGAAAACATTTTGTAAGACAATCAGAAAGTATCTATTAAAACTTAAAATATATAATGAAATGATCCAGCAGTTTTATCTATCAGATTTTATTCTTAAACAAAACAATAGTAAACAGACAAGTACAAATATTTATGTACAAGAATAGCTATTGGATTATTATTTATAACAGCAAGAGAAAAACAAACAATAAAAAATGAAAAAAATTACAAGAACTTAAAGGTCCATTAAATAGAATAATAAGACAGCTGTTTGATGGAATATTAATTATGTGGTCATTATAAAAGAATGGAGCAGACATATGTGCTGAACTGAACTGTTTCACATGTGATTTTTTGCTAAGTGAGGATGGAAAATTATATGATACATGTTTTAGAAATATAACTTATATTCCTGCACATCTATAGGTAAACATCTCTATATTATTATTGACACCGGTATAAATACATTTGAGTATATAAAATCATAGGTACAAACCAGAAAAGACAAGAACCAAACTGATAATAGAGGTATCCTCTGGTGAGTAAGAATGGAAGAGTTTGAGCTGTGGGAGTCTGGGTTTTACAGACATACACAGAAAAAGTAGCATATATATATACACACATGCATAAAATACCTACTTACATACATACATGCACATTATATTTTAAAAACTTATAAGTGGTTTTAATTTACATATATTTTTAATATTATTGAATTATATTCAGTCATCAACCTCTTATTTATTCATTCATTCATTAGAGGGGTACTAGAGACCTGATCTTGACTTAAAATTTGATTAAAACACAAAGACATAGGAAGGCTAGTATTACTAAATCATTTTAGAATTTATTAACACAGACATTTAGTAAAAAAGACGTGGATGTGTGAAATCAACAGAAATTCTACAAATTTCATTTTATTCAGTAGTTACCACCTCCTAATCTATATCATTTTCCAAGATTGTAAAAAAAGCTGCCCTCAATCCTCAATGTTACATTTGTTAGGTATGGTTCAAGTTGCAGTTGAGCTCTTCATCCAGATTGGTTAGCAATTCCTTTTACTCCTTTTCTTTCCATGCCCTTTGACACCAGTGTTAATGAGCAATGCAATGGCTGAGCACTTTGAAAGAGAGAATCTTCAATTCCTAATAAGCCATAAACCAGAGAATTGGATGAGAATGATCAGTCCTCCCAGGGAAATAAGAGTTGTTTCTTTTTGCAAATAGTTGAAAGAAATCTGGTAGTTGCACTTTAAAAAGAATTAGATATGAGCTCTGTAAAATATTGAATATTGGATAGCCTTTTTGGAACACTAACTGGAATTAACTTTTGGCTGATGATGACTATAGAAAATCACAGAATCAAACTTTTTGTCTAATATTTTGTTGTTAATAAAGCTCATCATTACACAGGAAAAATCAAAAGTATTGCATGCAAAATATAGATGATTTTTATTTATCAATTAAAAAATAAAAAAAAAAAAAACAAGCAAAATAATGATGCAGAAAACTACTCTCTGTGACAAATCTGCTATGTCCTGAAAGGCCCATCTTACATAGTATGAAAGTTTAATAAAATTGTTCTACTTCCTTAATACATTATGGAAATATATTAGCTTAGCTTTCATTGCTAGTGTAAACAGATTTAAAGAAATAGAGAGACTTGACTTACAAAGAAACTGTAAATACATATATAGCCATGTATTGAAGAATATAAATATGGATCTTCCAGTCTTCATAAAAGTGAGATTTCAGAAAAGATTTCCCAATGGATATGCTTTTCTATCCTTTCTACACAAATTAGATGCAGTTGAACTACTATTAATAATACTTGATTTGATTGAGAGTATTTCATAAACTGAAAATTCTTTTTAATCATCACAGCTTTATGAATGGGTTACTATAATTATCACTAGTTTATAGATGTGTAAAAAGAACTTATAGAAGTTAGGAAACTTGCCAGAAATTACATGGGTAAATGAGACTTCAAACCTGGGTCTTTCGGATTCCAAATCCTATGGTTTTAATTTTGGGTACCTTATGTTGCCTCAATAGTAGGCATATTGTTTGATGGACATTATAGATTTAATATCCTTTGATAAGTCAACAGAGGTATCTAAAAGCAGTTTCTGTCATTTTAAAATTACAGATTAATGTAAGGGGACATAAAATAAGGTTATATTTTTTGCGTTTGTTAGGTATAGTTCAAGTTGCAGTTGAGCTCTTCATCCAGGAGGTGTGCCCTATACCTCTTCATTGTACCCAATAGTTGGGAGCTTACAACACGTCCTGCCCCCTCTCCCTCCACTCTTTTGAATTTAAATGTGTTTTTCTCTTATGTGGGTGTGTAGTCTTTTATCTACTATTTTCATATTAATTTTAAGTATATTGGACTGGATGCTTGCTTTTCAAATCTTTTTTTTTTTTTTTTTCAGTTTTTGGCCAGGTCTGGGTTTGAACCCAGCATTTCTGTCATATGGGGCAGGCACCTTACTCCTTTGAGCCACAGGCGCCGTCCTGCTTTTCCATTCTTATGATACTTTACTTAGGAGGATGTTCTCCAAATCTTTCCAGGTAAATACAATAGATTTGAATTCTCTATCTTTTTATGGCTGGATAGTATTTCATGGTATACATATACTACAGTTTATTAATCCATTCATGGGTTGATGGGCACTTGGGTTCTTTCCATGTCTTAAAAGTTGTGAATTTAGCTGTCATAAACATTCTGGTATAAACATCATGTGGCAAAATGTTTTTGTTTTTTGTTTTCTTTCCCTTCTTCGTAGATACTTAGTAATGGGATTGAAGGACCAAATGGAAGGTATATTTTTAGCTCTTTAAGGATTCTCCTCCATACTTTTTTCCACATACGATGTATTAGTTTGAAATCCCACCAGCAGTGTTAAGTGTTCCCTTCTTTCCACATCCACACCAGCATTTGAAGTTTTGGAATTTGGGGATATAAGCTATTCTTACTAGGGTTAGGTGACATCTCAGAGTGTTTTTGATTTGAATTTCTCTGATGATTAGGGACAATGAGCATTTGTTCATGTGTTTTTTGGCCATTCCTCTGTCTTATTAGAGAAGTTTCTGTCCAAGTCTCTTGCTCACTTACAAATGGGATTGTTTGCCCTTTTCTTGTTGATTGATTTGAGTTCTTTCGTGATTCTAGTTATAAGTCCCTTGTCAGATTCATAGCATGCAAATATCTTCTCCCATTCTGAGGGTTGTGTTTTAGTTGTTCTACCCTTGACTGTGTAAATGCTTTTTAGCTTGACCATGTTCCATTTATTTATTTCTGGTGTTGGTGCAATTGCCAAGTGAATCTTCTTTATAAATGCTCTTTCCAGGCCTATACTGTCAAGGATTCTCCCCACATTCTCTTCTAAGACTTTTATTGTTCCATGTCCTAATTTTGAATCTTCTATCAAGCAAGAGTCAAGTTTTGTAAGTGATGAGAGATGCAGGTCCAGTTTTAGTCTTCTACGTGAGGCTGAACAGTTCTCCCAGCATCATTTATTAAATAGGGATTCTTTTCCTCATTGTATTCTTTTATTTGTTTTATCTAGATATCAGATGACAATATGTGGCTGGGTTCATCTCTAGGTTCTCTATTCCATTGCACAGATATGTATCTATATTTTTGTATCTGTATTATGCTATTTTGATCACTGTAGCCTTGTAGTAAGTGTAATCTGAATTCTGGCAATGTGATGCCTCCAGATTTAGTTTTATTCCTTAAAATTGCATTGACTACTCAGGGTTTTTCTGGTCCCAGATGAAATGACATACTATTTTTTAAGTTCTTCAAAGTATGATATTGGTGCTTTGATGGAAATTGAATTGAATCTGTAGTTCACTTTGGTTAGTATGGACATTTTAGCAATGTTAACTCGGCACCCGTAGCTCAATGGTTACAGCGCCAGCCACATACACTGAGGATGGCGGGCTTGAACCTGACCTGGACCAGCAAGACAACTACAACTAAAAAATAGCCAATCTTTGTGGTGGGCACCTGTAGTCCCATCTACTTGGGAGACTGAGACAAGAGAATCACCTAAGCCCAGGAGTTGGAGGTTGCTGTGAGCTGTCACACCATGGCATTCTACTGATGGAGACATAGTGAGACTCTGTCTCAAAAAAAATATATATATATATATTTTTAATCATGAGCATGGTATATTCCTCCATTTGTTAATGTGTTCTGCTATTTCTTTTCACAGGGTTTCATAATGCTCATGGTAGAAATCCTTCAGGTCCTTTGTTAGGACCAAATTATTCCAAAGTATTTTTTCAAAGCTACTGTGAGGGAATTGTGTCTTTGTTTTGATTCTCAGCTTGACTGTTGTTGGTGTATGTGAAGACTACTAATTTATGGACATTGATTTTACATATGGAGATGTTACTGTCATTCTTGATCACTTCCAGGAGGCTCTGGTTGAGTCTCTGGGGTTTTCTAAGTATAAGATCATATCATCAGCACAGTGAGAATGTTTGACCTTTTCTGTCTCCATTTGAATACCTTTGATATCCTTCTTTTGCCTGATTGCATTGGCTGGAACTTCCAGAACTAGGTTAATAGTAGTGGTGATAGTGGAAATCTTTGTCTGGTTCCAGTTATAAGTGAAAATGCTTTCAGTTTTATTCCAATCAGTATGATGTTGGCTGTAAGTTTGCCATAGATGGCTTCTATCAGTTTTAGGAATGTCCCATTTATGCCAATTTCTTAAGTGTTTTTATTAAAGTAGGATGTTGAATTTTGTAAATTGTTTTTTATGCATCTATTGAGAAGATGATACAATCTTTCTTTTTGCTTCTGTTGTTACAGTGAATTACATTTATGGATTTGCAAATGTTGAACCGGATTTGCATCCCTGGGAAAAAAATGTATATATTTTTAATACTCAGCAAAAATCTAGCAAATATAATACAGATACATACAGCACTGTGTTTGTATATTTTGATAACACTTTGGGAGCATAAGCTATTAATCCTATAGAAATCACTTCCTTTTTGTTATATAGTTATTATTTCTATTATAAAAAAGATATCCAGGAGAACTTACATAGTCTTTTAGCTTTCATTACTTACCTTTCAATCAGCAATGTTTAGAAAACATTTAAAATCCAATAAATGTGTCTATGGGTAGCTCAAATAACATTGAAGATTAGGGAAAAAAATATTGATTCTATTCCCATTCTAGCCACTTACATACTTAGACAAGGCCAAGTCACTTAACTTCACTGGGCCTGAGTTTGCATTCTACACTCAATACGGTAATATGGTTTATCTATTGGTGACAGTTGTCTTTTTTGTTGTTGTTGTTATTTTCTAACACTGTACATACAGGGAAACTTCATTTTGTCTCTATATCCACATTCCATTCTTCTCCACATTGCTTTCTGTCTTGGGAGTCTGATTTGCATGATTACATTAATAGACTCACTTGCTTTCTAGCTTCATTATATATTAGCACGATTGAGAGGAGTGGAACATCTATCAGATAAAGGAAAGGCAGTGAAGTTGGGATAGTTATTCTTCATCCTCCTTCCCTTTAGGGTCAACATGGACTAGCTGAATCTTACCAAAAGGACACAGAACCACTAAATCTTACTAAATGCTACTGTCATTGTCAACTCCCCTGGACCTTTTAAACCTAAAAGTGGCTCTTCTCATAGCTTACCAGATCTAGAATTTTGCCTTATCCCTTCTTTTGGTGTTCTCACACAATGCTCATATCTTTGAAAATATTCTATTTTATAAACTCTCCTCAGAATACCCAATTTATGTTAGCTGACTTGTTTTATAACTAGATTCTGATTGATGTATATGTACGTCTCTCTGTAAATTACATGCTTGGATAAAGACGATGATCTTCACAGGGAACAATGAAATTTTTAGATTAAGTGTAGTAGATGTTTCTTTTATCGATAAATAATATTTGTACACATTTTGTGGTACATATAATATTTTCATGCATATATCATATGTGTAATGATCAAATCAGGATATTTAAAATATCCATTACCTTGAATATTTGTCATTTCTTTGTACTGGGAAAGTTTCAAAACATCTTTCCTAATTGTTTTAAAATATACAATATATGATTGGTAACTATACTCACCCAATTGTAATATTGAACATTGGAACTTATTTTTTTCTAACTGTATGTTTATACACATTAACCCTTCCCAGCCTTTGGTAACTATCATTGTTTTGATAATATCTCTAAGCAAATGTTTTAGGTTCCAATCATCACTTTGCTTGGAGTGGCTCTTCTTTCCGCTGTATCATTTTGAGTCCCTAGAGTAATACTAAGCTTACAGAGTAATGGAAGAAACATACTACCTATCCAGAGATACTATGGGAAAAAGACCTCAGTAAGATTGGGCCTTCAAATTTTTCATGGAGAATTGAAAACTTTCCTTACCAAAAGTGTATTATTCACCTATGTTGTGACTAGACAAGTAAGGCTGATATGTTCGGTTATCATGAGCTATCATGTTACACATTGACATAAAGCTCCAACTCAACTTTTTCCTTCAAAATATTTTTAAAATTGATTGCTATATTTTCTCTACTTATTTATTGGAAGCAGGATGTTAGAAAAAAGTAGATGAATTTTACACGTATAATTTTCTCAAACTTCATCTCTAGAAAATAGTAAGAATAATCTCTGTCCTATAAATTCATAAAAGCTTTGAGAAACATATATATTATGATAATGTTCTACCTAAGCTCTATAGTACTACACAAGTGTTTGTGATGCTACACCTATATGTGCTATGGATAATGTTATAAGAAACTTCCCTATTATGCTTCCCTTTTAGACTTCTAGCTTTGGGTGGGTATATAATAAGCATAAATAATAGACTATGCAACCTATTTTCATTTTATCTTTTAAAACAATTTTTATAGATAGATTATAATTGTACATATTTAGGTGGCATAGTTTGATATTTTGATACATGTACATGTTGTACAATTATCAAATCCTATTTTCATTTTGAATACTTCATGAATGTATTACTAAATGGAAAACAGCACTAGTAGGAAGAGAGGCATAGTATTATCATCTATCCTACATCAAGTAGAGGTTATCTATTTACTGGATGTATTTACTGAAAAAGAAATGTTTCATTTAGCCTTGATTTTTAGATTTTCCTTCAGGTTTAAAAAGAATGTTTCCCTAGGCATGATTGAATGAAAGTTTGGGCTGGATTACATTTGTTAAAAAAAAAATTGCAAGTAAGATGTCATTTGGAAGTTGGCTTCCAATTCTAGAACAGCAAGAATGGTGAAAGGGTCCTTTCCCTTTGGTTGACATCACCCAGGAGATGTCCAAGGTTAGTGGAATGACCCAGCTGTTTCTATAATAGAACTTCTCTTTATCTTGTCATTTTTCTTATCTTTATTCAAGATGTTCTCAATTTCTCCTCACAAGATGTCATGAAAGCAGGCCTGTAGATGGGTAATTCTAATATAATAGCAATTGCAAAATATCAGAAGATTAGAGCAGTAGCACATATAAGTCAACTAAATGTTTTCATTATAGTAATAAAGACAAGTATATGTTATTATTTTGTGCCAATTAACTGTTTTGGATATTTTAATTTATGTGCTTAACGTATTTTCCACCTAAAATAACTCAAGTGTTTCAACAATACTATGCACCTGCGGTTATATACATATGTGTACTAGCCTGAATTTGGCATGGATGATCAACTCCAAAAGTAATTTTGAAATGAAGATTATGAAGGCTCATAACCAGTAGCAACACTAATTATAGCAGGTAGATAGAAATTTAAGGGTAATATGACTTGTTCAAAGAAAAGTAAGCGAGAGGAACTTTCAAAGGACATTATATTGTGCTCTTTTGCAAAACTGAAAAGTGCATGAAATGAAAGAGAGTAGTAGAAGAAAATCACGGGTAGAAGTTTGTTCTTCTAAGGTCTAGTGATACTTGGAAGAAGAGGACAAAGTATGTAAAAGATAAGAAAATGTTCTGGGTGTGCAAGTGGCAGAAACATTCTCAAGGATTTCTGCCAGGGACTCAGGGGAGACAAAGCTATGAAATAGTAAGATTGCTTTTCTTTCAAATCTGCATATTCTACAGCCCTTAAGCCATTACCTCCAGCTAAGGAGTTCCAATAAAAGTGATTTCAAAACTCATTCTGGCTGACTCCAGATGCCAACCCCCTGGGGATGCCACATACATTATTTAATATGAGCTTGATGGTTTCAATCCCCTTCCTGAAGCCTGATTCAGCTCTTCTATAAACAGCCTCTTCTGTCTTAACTGACAAGGTGTTGCTAATGATAGGGAATCTTTTTAATATTTTGTATTGGTTTTTGTCATCTATTTCTTTTACATTCTCCCTGATTTATTTTGGTTTTTCTATTTATATAATCATGTTTTCTAAATTGAAGCAAATTTTGGTTTACTGAATTCTATTTTAGCATGCCAACTGACAGACTATCCTGTCCAAATGCTAAAAGATGACCATGATGGAAAAGATATTTTTCCTTTGAAGAAAAAAAAGTGATTCACGTAGTTTCTAAATTATAATCTATGTCAGTTAAAGGAGATTTGTCCTGGAATTAGGTGTTTTATTTTCCTGTATTAAATATTAAAATAGGTCACTCATAGCCAGGCGCAGTGGCTCACAACTGTAATCCTAGCACTATGGGAAGCCAAAGCAGGTGGATTGCCTGCGCTCACATAATCGAGACCAGCCTCAGCGAAAGCAAGACCACCATCTTTAAAAATAGCTGAGTTTTGGGGTGGATGCCTGTAGTCCCAGCTACTCGGGAGGCTGAGGCAAGAGAATCACTTGAGCCCCAGGGTTTGAGGTTTCTGTGAACTATGATGTCATGGCACTCTACCAAGGTCAACAAAGTCAGGTTCAGTCTCAAAAAAAAAAAAAACAAAACAAAAAAAAAAAAAAAAAAAGAAACACCACTAAAAGTAGCAAGAAGCAC
>CAUYPK010046407.1:0-64403 GCA_963574355.1 Loris lydekkerianus
GACTAGCAAATGGTGGTACATGTATACCATGGAATACTATGCAGCCTTAAAGAAAGATGGAGACTTTACCTCTTTCATGTTTACATGGATGGAGCTGGAACATATTCTCCTTAGCAAAGTATCCCAGGAATGGAAGAAAAAGTTTCCAATATACTCAGCCCTACTATGAAGCTAAACTATAGCTTTCACATGAAGGCTATAACCCAACTATACCTCAAGACTATGAGGAAAAGACTAAGGAAGGGGAAGGGAGGGGGGAGGTTTGGGTGGAGGGAGGATGATGGGTTGGGCCACATCTATGGTGCATATTTTTATCTATAATAAAAAAAAAATAAAAAAAATTAAAAAAAAAGAACCAAGTCTGGATAGCATGTGTTTGGGTCACCAGTGCACACAGGGTCTTCACCCTGCAGGAGCCAAGTCAGGGTCCAGTTCAGGGCTCCTGATCGCCAGGCCTCAAAGCAAACACTTACACCTTTCCTACCCCCTTCTGCCTCCTGCAGCTTCCCCTCCTGTCCTCAAGTCCTCGGGTCCCCAACTGAAAACTGAGGGGTTCTGGTTTGGAATATAATCAGGTCTGGATGCTGACCCTGTCCAACCCCAACTCTACAGGTGAGGACCTCAGTGATAGAGCATGAGCCGACGCCTGCCTCGGCCACTCAGTGACTGTGGGACAGAGCTGGTGCTAGGACTGGGGCCTCTGCCCCGACCTTGTTCATTGCCTACCACCTGCACTAAGCCCTGCCCTGTGCAGGAGGATCGGGCAGCTCTGGCCAACACGCTGATGGTGCTGTCCTCAGGATCTGGGCTTCCTCTTTCCTCCTCCCCACTCCACTTGGCATCTCCCCTTGGGAGCTGCAAGGGAACAAGCAGCATCTGTGCTGTAAACCGCTGGGCGAGGCCGCTCCCCTCCTGAGGTTTCTGTTTCCCGCATGTGAAGTCCACAGTTCATCTGGGCGACTCTGAGGGCACCCAGCCAGCTGCCCTGTGCTGCTGGGCCTCCAGCTCCTCTGTAGAGACAGCCTCTGGCCGCGGCCACACGATGGCGCCAGACCCTAAGCGTCGCCGCAGGCTGCTGGCGCAGTGATCTCAAGCCTGCAGGCCTAAGCCCTCCCGGGCGACAGTGCGGGGTGCACAGGGAGTTGCCCAGTTCCGAGGGAAAGGGAGGGGACACAGGCTGGCAACTCTGGCTGCCTTTCTTCCACAGCTCCACCTTCTACCCACCCTGGCAAGTTCCCAAAAGCTCACTGCCCCCACGAAGGTGGCTCAGGAGAGGAGACACCTAAGCCTCTCTTCCTGGGTTTGCTTCCACAGTGTGTATCACCTCCTGTGGAGCTGGCTCTTCCTCGGGAGCCGAGGATCACAAAATGCACGAGGCCACGTGTTCTCACGGGGCAGGGACTCAAGAAAGTTGGCTGGGTCCGTGGCCTGCCCAACTGCATGGCCTTGGCAAGTCACCTCCCAAGGCTGGGCCCTTGCTATTCACACGTCCCAGGGTGGGGGGAGTGGGCAGGACACCAACATCTTATAATTTCACCCTTCTTTAAATGAATGGTTTCACAGAGCACAGAGGAGGGCCTAGCACTATCATGAATAATAATACCAGTGTCTGTGTGGCACCCGCGTGTGCCAGGCCCTGCTCTGAGCATTCCGCACATATTAACTCATTTAATCCTCACCACACACCTAGGAGCAGGTGCATGATCAGCCTTACTTCACAGACGGCAAACAGGGACCAAGGGGAGGCCCGTCCCTCACTTGCCCCAGCTACATAAGGAACCAAGCAGCCTGGCATCAGGGCCAAAGCTCTCCTGCCCTCTCACCGTTTGTCCCCCCACCTCTGAACTTAGTCCAACTTGCACAGCAATGAAAAGCACAGTCTGCCCAAATAAATACCTGGGCTCCCTCCCAGCTGTGCCCATGGCTGTGTTACATGCTCTAACCTCTCTGGGCCTTAGTTTCCTTTATCTATAAAATGCCAAGTCCATCCAGGACACACTGGATGGAGGAATGTACCTGTGCTTCCGCAGAGGGTCACAGAGGGCTCCAATAAGATAATTCCTGTGAGGACAAGCAGGGGGCAAGAAGTCCCTGCACAGATGGCATCGGTCACTGCTCCCAGTCTTGCAGTCCTCCTGTGTCGCCTTCAGCCCACCCTGCTGAAATCCTCCCATTCTATCTCTTCCCCTTACTTTGTAAGCCATGGAACTTTGTTCCAGCCTCCAGGAGTCGTCTCTACTCCTTTGGGAATATTTCCATTTTTATATCAGCATTTGGAGGGAGACACAGAAAAAAAGTCATCTTTTTCCTGTTAGCTCATCTGAGGTTCAGGGAGGCTAAGTGACTTCCCCAAAGCCACATAGGTAGCCCTGGGTCAGGCAAATCAGGGAAGGTCTTGCCCAAACTATGCTGCCCCACTGGGAATTGTGGCTCTGTCCAAGACTGGCTGGGGTAGAAAAGAAGTGATTTCTGCAAGAGGCAGGAGGCTGAACAGGTTTGCCTGTCTAGACCTACATTCCCCAGCTGCTTCTTATGACACGTGCATAAACAGCATGTTGAAACCTCTGCTGTGGAGAACAGCCCACACTCAAATAGGGGTGAGTCCAGGTTTGATGGGGCCTGAAACTTGTAGAACTCCTCTTAAAAAAAATAGTAAGTTCTGTCAAACTTTTAGAGTAGAAACAACCCCAACTCTACACATTTTTTTTTCCATGAAATAAAAAGAAAGGGATGCTTTCCCCTTCATTTTATGAGGCCAGCATTACTCTGATACTAAAGCCAGATAAACATGGTAGAAAAAAATAAAACTATAATTTCCCTCATAAGCATAAATGTAAAACCCCTCAACAAAATATTAGCAAATCAAATCCAGTAATATATAGAAAGAATTGACATGCCAGCACTAACTAGGGTTTATCTTGGAAAAATTAATCAATGTAATCTATGACATTAATAATCAGATATCACATTGATGGATACAGAAAAAAGAATGAATGAATTTGGCATCTATTCATGACAAAAAAAAAAAACAACTCAGAAAACTAGAAATTGATGAGAACTTTCTAACCTGATGTAAATTAAGAACAATCATGAAATCCTACAGTTAATATCATACTTAATGATAAAAGACTGAGTGCTTTTGTCTAAAGATCATGAACAAGGCAATGATGTTTCCTCTCACCACCTGTATTCAACATCATCATACTAAAAATCTCAGCTAATGCAATAAGTCCAGAAAAAGAAATAAATACAGAAAGTAAATCTACATCGCGAATGAAGAAGTAAACCTGTCCCTATTTGCAAATGACATGATTGCCTAGATTGAAAATCCTAAGGAATCCACAAAAAATCTCATAGAGCTATTTAGTAAATTTTGCCAAGTCTCACAATTCAGGGTCAGCATATAAAAATTGATTGCATTTCTACAAACTTTAATGAGTTGTAAATTAAAATTTTTAATGTGTATCATTTAAATTAATTCCAAAATGTACAATTCTTAGATAGAGATCTCATGACCCTCCTAGAGACAAAGCAACCCCCTGCAGAGGCTGAGTTCTACAGAAGAGGTCCCTCACTTTGGCTCTTCACGGGCAGCTGAAGACGGTTGTCCTGGGAGGAGAACTGGCACTAAACCTCACAGTGCAGCTCCTGCCCTCCCAAGCTCTTGCCAGCCACTGTCTTCCCACCCCCACGGTGCCTGTCTTGGTCAGCAGCAGTGTGTGTACCCAGGACACAGGGAAGTTGTACATAGTAAGTGATGGACTGCGCCTGGAGATATCACAGGCGTTCTCTTTGCAATAAGCCAGTTAGCCTATTGCCAGCAAACTGATTTGCCCCCTCAGCTGGTTGGTGGCCCAGACTCCCTGAGTCTTTCCACCAGAAATCTATTGCGAGGGCACCCTCTTCCCTTGGTCTAGTCCATGCCGTCAGCACTCAGCTGTCCGTCTGGATCCTGGACCACTGGCTCTGTAGGAACGGAAGGCCATGGCTGAGGCCAAGCAGGACACAGGTGTGGTCCCCTGCCACAATGACTGGGCCTCTCAACACGCAGGGAGGAGGTGCGGGGGCACAGTTACTCCCAGGAGTGACTCAGTGGGTAAGGGTATGAGGAGGGGGCCCTTTATCCCTGCCTCATGACATGTGGACCTCTCCAGGGCCTGTCAACAGACTCCTTCTCCCCTCTCCTGCCTTCCCTCCTGGCCCACAGCCTCCCCCAGTGGCTCAGCAGCCCTTCTCCAGCCCCTCCTTACCCCGCCTCTCCCAGGCAGGCCTCAGCCCTGACTGTTTGCCAGGTTCTTGATTGGGGGCCGGAACAGGGAGATGGTGTGGCAACTCCAACTCATAGGGAAGCTTCCAGCAGTCACAGGTCAGGAACACTTATCAAGAGCCCATGTGAGGCCTCTGGCCTCACCCACATCAGCTCTGTGAGTGGCACCAGGACCCCTTTGGGGATGTGGAACTGGCATTTCCTGACCTGGGTACTCAGCCGTTGGTGAAGATCTGTTACCCTGTGGGGCCCTAATCTCCAAGGACAGGCCCCCGCCTAGCTCTGCTGCCCACTGGGCCCCCAGCCCACACCAAAATTAAACTCACAGAGGACCTGAAAGATACCTGCTCACTGGCCCAGGTGGCAAGGCCACTTCAGCCCAGAGCCCCCAGTCTGTGACTATGTGGCCTGGTTGCCTCCAAAGGGGCTGAGCACAGAGGTGGCTAGAGTGGGAGTGGGCAGGCCTGCTCTGGCTTCCTGTGCACCAGGCAGTGACTAACGGCCCGAGACCACCAGCCAGCAGGCTATGGAAGGCAGTGACCGCAACCTGCCCCCAGCCCGGCTCTTTAAGGGGGGTCTAAGGCCTAAGGCCACAGCAGCTGGAAGGCTCTGATGGCCCCCAGGGCTGCCTCTGCCACCTGCAGCCAGGTCTGACCAACTGTTCAAGCTCTTTCTAGAAAGAACTGGAAAGCCTCAAAGGCAGAGCACACCTTTTCTCTGAAGCTAATAATAATACAGTCACCCACCTGAAGGGCTCTTTGATGTTTTAAATATGCCTTTATACTTTTATCACATTTGCAGACATGTAGCCATGCCTCAAAGGCCACCAGTGCCTTTATCCTTATCTCGGGTAGATGCGGGGTAGACACTCTGTCTCTCACAGACACACACACCCACACACAGCCTCCCCCATGAACACACTCCACACAATCATACCACACACAGATGCCTACACACCTGCACACACATTATGCACACACTTTGCACACAGGCTGCTCCACATGACACACATCCATCCACAGAGTCACACTCCTTGTAGACACACTGTGTCCCACAGAGCACATGCACACACCAACTACCAAATATGTGTGCACGCCACACACATCCTAGCCCCCACCTGCAGACACATACCCCCAGCCTGCTGGGGGAACCTCCTGTGTTTGCCTCTCTCTGTCCCCAGTGCTGCCTGCTCCCAGACATTTGCTGTCCCCATATCCTGTGGACCACCTCCGAGAGAAGGCAGAGAGGCTCAAATTCCTAGTCAAACGGGAAGCGAGTGGATCTGGGGGGTTCCAAATTTGATGACACACTGCCTGTTAACAGGGACAAGCTGAGCTAGCTGCCACCAAAGCACCCAAGAGCTCACTGATTGCCCAATTTCCCCAATCTGGTTGCACGATTCCCCTGTCCCTCACCCTGTGCTCAGCCTACTGGGGAGGGCTGACCCATCCATGGTAGCAGCAAAGGCGTCCAGACATCGTGAGAGCTTCATCCTCATTTGATGCGTCCTCTAAGCATGGGGCAATTTCCTTCCTGTGTGTTCTGTCCATGTGTGACCACATCCCAGGGCTGGCACTGTAGGAATCTGGCCTTCCTGGGGCTCAACCAGGGAGCACCAAGCTGGCTGATGGGGAGTACGCTCAGCGGCTGCCATTCTGAAAGGCTCTTCTCCCACCTGCCTGACACTGACTCTCTGCCCAGGTCAGCGCTCTAGTGGCTGCTCCCTGGGGGCCTAGCTCAGCAGGGAGCCGCAGGATAAAGCACAGGTCCTTCTGGCTCCTCCACACCATTCGCAGATCTCAGGGGTGCTGGCACCTGAGCTGTGCCCAGCAGGACAGGGCTGAGTTCTACAGAGGAAGTCCGCACATACCTCCCAGGCAGACTGGCGGTTACTGTCATTATCAGTTCCATTTTACAGATGATGAAATCAAGGCTAACTTAGATTTAGCAACTTGGGAGGGTCCCATGGCATCTGCGCTCACGGGACCAGTCTCCTGTGGTTGACACCGACCTGCCTTCCCTGCCTCTCTCTCGGGGGCCACAGGTGATGGTCCTTCATCCCCAGACCTTCCAGGTGCCTCTCTCTGTCTTTGCTTCTGCTGTTCCTTCTGCCTGGAAACTCATCCCTGAGCAGGGCCAAGCTGTCTTCCACATGCCTCCTCCCTGCCCAGGTTAAAGGATTTCCTTCCCTTGTCCACTTTCTAAGGGTCCCCATTTATTGGGGTCTCCTGATGTGCCAGGCACCATGTCAGCACTCTGCACACAGGAACTTGTTTAACCCTCCTGAAAACCATATGGTCGTCTGCAGAGAAAGGCTCCCTCCGGAGTAAGAGGTGTTCAAGGACGTCACTGCTGGGATTCATGCCCAAGTGCTTCTAGCTTCTGACACTGGGACATGACGTTCTCCTGTTCTCTCATCCCACCTCCCTTGCCAAGTGCCTCCTCATTTACTCCTGCCAACAACCCTAGGAGTTAATCTATTAGCCCCATTTTATGGATGAGGAAACTGAGGCTTAGAGGGGTAAAGGGTGTGCCTACACTAGAAATGAAGATTTAAGCCTCTCTCTGCGTGGCTGTGGTTCATGCCCCTGTTTCCAAGCTGCGGAGACCTCTCTCCTGCGCTATCAGAGTTCCCCTTACACCCACTCTGTGCCAGAGGAATGCAGATGCCTCTCCAACCAGATTTTAACCCCTGCCATAGGGGAAAGCCCCTCAGAGGGTGCTAAAGTAAATCTGGCCCTTGCCCAGATGGAGAGCTGGTGTTTGTCCAAGAGCTCCTGTGACTCTAACTTCAAATACACGAGATAGGTAGGCAGCCAGGGTATGAGCTAAATGAAAGCGGGAAGGCTTGGGGTTGAACACAAGAGAGGTCTTACACCAGCATGGCAGGCTAGTGCCACAATGAGATGGGTTTCCCACTGCTCCCTGGATGGATTAAGAAAACAGAAACAAACGATTGGGGCCATCAAATACAGCTCAGAGAGATAGAGTAATCTGCCGATCTTGAAAGAGCGTCTCAGCTCTTGAAGGGCAGTGCACAAGTCCCACCTTCAGACTCCGCCAAAACCACTCTAAATGCAAAATGCAGCGTCTGCGTGGCTCAGGGGCCACAAGCCTGCACAGCTAGGAAGAGTGCTCCACTGTGGCCCTGGCAAGGGCCACAGCCTCTACTTCACAGGCTTTCAGCATGAAAATGGATTCCAGAACCTTCCACAGCCTGGCTGGCCCTGGGAAACCCCTGCACTGCCACCCCCCACCCCCACCCCACCCCACCCCCAGCACACACATCCTCCAGCTGTGATGCCTTCAGCGCTGAGGAAAGGTGGAAGGCCCCGCTGCTGCTCGGCCCCAGAGCACAGTGCACTACATTGGGGCTATTTTTAGCCTTCTCTCCAGCTTTCCTGACATCAGCCGAGCCACGGTGGCGGGCTCAGGGTGCACATCTGAGACAGCAGGCATGAAATGGCATTGCTCTCCAGGGGCCCAGGGGAAACGGCAGGGGAAGGCACCTCAAAGCTTCAGGGAACGGAGGCGGCTGCAGGAGGTCGCCAAATAGTCTTTGTAGAAGTAGGAGCAAGATCATGGGTGGCCTGAGCCCTGGCCTGGGACTGGACCTCCCAGGGTCCAGCTCCCAAACCATAGCCTCACTTCCCACCAGCACAGTAGGAAAGATCGACAGGCCCTTCACGTGTGGACACCCAGTTGTCCTAGCACCATTTGATGAAAAGACTATTTATCCCCACTGAATTGTCTTGACACTCATGTCAAATATCAATTGCCCACACATGTCAGAATTTCTTTCTGGACAATTCTGCTCCATTGATCTATATGTCTAATGTCACTACCACAATGTCTTGAAAGCTTTATTATAGTTTTGAAAACAAGAAGTATAACTTCTCCAACTTTGTTAATCTTTCCTCAGATTTCCCTCTGCTTTTGTAAGGTAATATTTATCGAGTGAAGACTCTATGTCAGACACAGGTCTCAGTGTGCTATGGGTATTAACTCATTTAACAGGACCAGTGAGGTATAGTCTATCACAGTCCCATTTTACAGATGGAGAAACTGAGGCCTGAGGAAGTCAAGTTATTTGCCTAAAGTTACATAAGCAGCAGACAGCAGAGTTGGGGGTGGTGAACCCAAGCCATGTGATTCTGATTTTGCTGACAGACACCTATAGAGAGGCTGGAAACATGGGAATAAAGCTGGTCTGGATCTCTCCTTTTGCAGAAAAGATATGGGGTGCAGAGAATCTTATCCAAGGTACATTGTAATGGAGGTAGGACCAAAGGTCTGCTATGCCCATATGGGACACTTCCTCTTTCCAGGCAGCCCTGGGTGTTTATTTCAATGCAATATTGCCTTGTAAAAGTGCTGAGAGGGACACAGTGGACAGGGGAAAATTCATTTTTCCCTGGGCTTTGGGGTCTTCAGTGGCCACTGGGTGAGAGGCTGGGGGCTGGGTCCATCACGGCATATGATGCTGGGGTGGCTGATGGTCCTCCCATGCCAGGCTGACCCAGAGAAGCAGTGGGGCTCCTGACTCCTAACCCACCTACTCCAGCACCTGCTACCTGGTCATCTCAAGGTTCCCAAGCATTCTCCCCCTTGCTGCTTCTGTTCATGCCCCATGGACTCCTCGGATGCCCTTCCCCTCCAACTAATTAACTCCCCATGTCACTCACATCCCAGTCTGAGCATCACTTCTGAGAATTCATTCCAAGGGCCTCCTGCCAGCTCCAAGCCCCTAGGTCTAGTCCCCACTCCCCTCTGTTCCTGTCCTCACTCACACCTATTATGGGGCACCTGTCCCATTATGATCTTGCAGGTTTTGTTCTTTGTTTTGCTTTTCTGTATTTCCTTCTGTCTCCATCACAGGACCACGCACTCTTGATGAGCAGCGACTTGCTCATGTGTGGCCTGACTCACAGCTGATGCCAGTTAATTTCTGTGAGTGAGTGAATGAATGAATGAATGAGTGAATGAATGAGTGAGTGAGCGAGTGAATGAATGAATGAATGAGTGAATGAATGAATGAATGAACAAACGAGTGAGTGAACGAATGAATGAATGAGTGAACAAATGAATGAATGAGTGAGTGAGTGAACAGTGACTCCATTGCAGTGCACTATGAGGCCACAATCGGTCCCCAGGGAAGGTCCTGGAAAGTCAACCCGCAGACCAAGTTCAGCTTTCGGCAGCGTTCAGGGCATCACTGCTGCTTGGACCCGCCCAGCTGGATGCAGAGTCCCTACTGGTACGGTTCAGCCAGGTCCCCACCCCAGGATGCCCCATTGGCCCACGTGGAGCCCACCTCCCCATCCCGGGTCCTTCCCGCTTCCTGCACAGTCAGGACTTAGACTCCTCAAATCCCTCTGTCACAGAGGAGAGGAGTGCATCAAGCTCATTCACCCTGATAGTGGCTTAAAGTATTATCCCTCCAAACAGGAGAGAGAAACGCTAAAACAAGAGCAAGGGTGGCGGCTGGCAGCAGGCATTTCAGACCCCTCCCCCTGCTATGCTCTAAAACAAGTGGGGTATCCAACACCACCTCACAGCTGGATGACTTGGCTCCGGGGTCCCATCAGTTCTCCCCAGCTTCTCCCTTCATAACCCCCAGGAATACAGTTCATCCCGTCTACAGGGAAGTCACTCCCAGAACTAGAGTCTGCCACAGGGGAAGTATGCCCAAACCTTTCCCCAAAACACATTTGTATGCTGAAACCCTGACCCTTAGCACCTCAGAATGTGACTATATTTGGAGACAGAGTCTTTAAAAAGGTAATTAGGGTAAAATGCAGTCATGCAGTTGGGCTCTAAGCCAACAAAAGAAGAGATTAGGATGCAGACACAGACCAAAGCACAACCACATGTGGACACAAGAAGGCAACTGTTACGGGCTGAATTTTGTCCCCCCGACCCTGCCAAAATCCATATGCTGATGCTCTAACTCCCAGCATGGCTATGTGAAAATAAGGCCTTTAATGGGGTGATGAAGGTTAAATAAAGTTACAGGGTGAGGGTCCGCACATGACAGAGTTTTCTCTTTCTCCATATGCAGGCACCAAGGAAAGGCCATGTGAGGACACAGTCAGAAGGCGGCTGTCTGCAAGCCAGCAGGGGAGCCCTCACCAGAAACCAACCCCGCCAGCACCATGATCTTGAACTTCCAGCCTCCAGAACTGTGAGAAAACAAATTTCTATTAAGTCACCCAGTCTGTGGTATTTTGCCATGGCAGCCAGAGCAAACTAGTCACGTCTCAGGGTCATCCAAGAAGAGAGGGAACCTCCAATTATTCAGGCATCAGATAGTCACTGCACACATGCCACGCCTGTAGCTGTGTGGCCAGGAGCAGGTGTACTGAAGTGTCAGCTAAGGGGGTCGAAACTCAGGGTGCCAATTCCCTTCCTACTGTTAGAACATCACTTCTTAGACATAAACCAAACGAGAGCACCCCCTCCATCTCACTTTGCACAGAATGTCGGGAAGCTAAGAGGATGCACGGCGGGAGCCTGACCCATTCCCCTCACAGATGAAGAATACTGAGGCCAGAAAGAGATGAGGCTGGCTATGTCCCAGCTTTCCTGGCTCCATGGCCTGATTTCTCCTTCCCTGTCCTGTCCTTCCTCACAACCTTCCCTCCCAGGCCCTCTTCCAGGCCAAGTACCGGAAGGGGGGAGGAGGCAGAAAGGATAGCAGGGGCCACTTTGTCCCTCTTACAGTTTTCTAGGCTGACCCTTACTCTGTGACCTGGGGGCTCAGGGGACTTCTTCACTCCACCTATTTCTCTGCTCCCTACCTTCCTTTCTCCTACTTTCTGCCACCTGAGAGGCACTGGTGGGCACTATCCTGCCTCGGGACCCATCTTCTCTGCCAGCTTCTTGGATGCCAGCGCAGCGCCTCCAGCAAAGCTGGGGCTGCCCCTGCCCCAGACTCCTCTAGATGGTCCCCAAGAAAGCCAAGAAGCTCCCGCGAGGCTGGAGAGAGCAAAAGCCAGTTGTCAGCAGAGAAGGACAGCACTTCCTGCCCAGGCCAGCTGAGGAGCGAGCCCACCAGCTGGCTCCATAAACTGAGTCTACCGCCACTCGTGGAAGCTTCCAAGAATATGAGCGGTATTGTCACCTTTCCAGGAGAAACAGCAGATGCCAAAGAAAGGGAAGCATTGAGCCAGCGGCTACAAAGGGCCAGAGCCAACGATCACAGCAAAACAGCTGGCTGCCCCCTCGGCACCTCCACAGTGGCTGGTGGGGAGGGAGGACTGGACTAGAACGTGGGGCTGACCTGCCTTCAGCTTCTCAGATTCAGGCAAGAACTTTCCCACCTACTTCTGTGTCCACATTGGCAAGATGGACCCACATTCCCTTCTTCAGGCCCCCACAGACCTGGAAGCCCAGGGTGTGCCCTTCTGCCCCATTCCCTGGGCAGTGACAGGCTCCCATTGACTGGGAGATGAAGAGCCACCATCTCCCAGGAGACATGGTATGGCCACCAAAAGGAAGGAAATTGAGAGGGGTCTGCAGAGCAGATGGAGACATTGCCTGTCAGGAGCTTCCAGCACGCTGTTCTGCCGCCCAGTCTCACTCAGCATGGCATGACCCGATCCCTCCTGGCCACCCAGTGCCACCATGCTGGGAGGATAGCATTTGCCAGAGGGGGCTTCTCCCTACCCCGGGACAGGCCTCTGCCTCCCTCCTCAGAACAAGCCAAACCAGGGACTGGGGGAATCCACGCACATATGGTTGGTTTTGGTCCAAGGACTTAAACTAAACCACATTAGGAGCCAGCAAGTGTACCTAACCCAAAGATGATTCCAATATTTTTTTTTTAATTGAAACAAAGAGTTTAAAAAAAAAAAAAAACAAGCTAGTGAACTGTAGTTAGATTTGTAATTAAACTCTGACATTTTCTAGATCTACTGAACTAAAAGGAAAAGTAGAAAACTATGTTTGGGGCACGGGTTGGCCTAGTTTTGTGCTGTGTAACCTTGGGTGAGTCCCTTGCCCTCTCTGGTCTGCAGCTTCCCTCATTTGTCTCAGGCTAAAGACTCTAAATAGCTCTCACCATCCTTTATCTAATGCCTGAAGTCTCAAAATAGTCTCTGAATGGAATCTAAAAGCCCTTCCATGAGGCTCAAGTCCCCACTTGGATGATGACCGAACCAAGTTGTCTGGAAAAGGAACGCTCCGTGTGCCATCTGTGAGGCCCGAACGCTGGGAGCGAGGGGCTGCCGCCTCTCTGGAGCTGGCACTAATGTAATTATGAGATTAGGATGCAAATCCTGGTTTTCACTGTGCTTCATTTGGTTAAATCAGAAGTGACAATGGGCTGCCTGGGGGGTGCTGCATTCTCCCAGGACAGCTCATGTCCATTTATTCCAGGCAGGGAGCGTTCCCAGAGCTAGATGTCTCCTGGCAAGACGAGCGGTTCAGGAGGCTGTTGTCACTTGGGGCACAGTGTGCCAGCATTCGCCAGGGTGGAAGGCAGAGAGAGGCAGGGGGTGGGACTGCTTAGGACGCCACCTAGGCCAACATCATCCTTTCACAGATGAGGAAACAGGCCAGGAGCCTGGTCTCAGCCTGGGTCACCAGTGGGGGTGGGCAGTGCCTACTTGCACCTGCCTTTCTCATCTTTACAACGGAGCCACTCACGCCTCCTTTTCAGCCCTCCAGAGGAGTGATGAACTCATCATTCAGTGAGAAAGTGCAACTTAGATTCCAAGAGCCTCTGAGAGAGGAAACAGAGCAGGAGTGCTAGGAACCAGCGTTACCATCACGACTGTCACCGGCACTGAGGAGCAGCAGCAGCAAGGCACTGCCACTTTGGGGAGTGGTCTCATCTTTTGTGCTAAAGCTACCTCTGCATCTCCACAGGAAAGCGGTAAGCCTGAGGACAGGGCCCAGCCTGCCTGCAGACGGGGGACACCCTCCACTGGGGCGCCTGCAGCCAGGCTCAGTGCTGCAGACACTCTGAGTTTGAACCACCTCTCCTGGGTCGCGCTGGTGCCAGCTAGCTTCATGGGTCTCTGGACATAATTTCAGTAGAGATTGCAATAGTTCATGTAGCTTTCCCTGAACCCCTCAGATGGCAGATACCTCCTCCTGGTCACAAGGTCTCTCCGGGGGCCCCTCACCCCACTCTATATGAGGCCTATCGTGGAGACCACAGAAATGGAGGAGGAACTGGGTCCCCTCTGCTTGCCACACAGAAAGGGACACTGGCTTTCTGTGATCCTGGAGGGGGCAGAGGAGCAATGGGCAGGTGTTACAGGGATACAGGCTTTGCTCAGCGTCTTACCCCACAGACAGTGGCTTAAGTAACGGGCATTTATTTCCCACAATTCTGCCATCTGGAAAGTCCAAGGTCAAGTCGCTGACAGATCTGGTTCCTGGTGAGGGTCCTCTTCCTACTCACAGGTGGCCACCTGCTTGCTATGTCCTCACTGGGGGAGAGAGGACAAACTTTATGCTGTCTCCTCCTCTTCTCACAAGGACACAATCACTGGGGCTCCACCCTCACAACCTCACTTAAACCCATCCCTTCCCGGAAGCCCTGCCTCCTAATACCATCCCACTGGGCTTGGGGCTTCAACACGTGGATTTCAGGGGCCACAAACATTCAGTCCACAACATCCAGGATCAAGAGAGACAGGAGGGAGAGATGCAGGGATGACCGTCTACGGAACAAACACGTCCCTGGACTCTTCCCTCTGTGCTCTCTTGGCAGTGGCTCTCTGGGAGGAACCTGAGGATGGGTGGAAGTACTTCTCAATGGTTTCTTCCAAACCCGAGTGTCTGCAACCAGGCCTGGAGCTGTGCAGAATCTAAGATGTCACTTGCTCTTAGGGGCCACCCCGGGCTGGCACAGCCTGAAGGTGACAACTTCCTTGAAGTTCACATCTGGCACCTGCCCATGGCTCCATCTTCAGCCTGCCCTGCCCAGCTCGCTTCCAATCAGGGAAGCTCGCAGATTTCTTTTCCCCAGTGGCGGAGTTCAGGTGCAGCAGGTGGGTGTGGGTGCAGTCTGTTCCAGGGAACAGGCCTTCAGGCCTGTTAACCACAAACCTCCGGCATCCCTGGGGCAGGGCCCTTAGCAGACTCCGCCCCAGTGTTGGGGGTGGGAGGCGAGGTGCATGAGCTCCCAAAGGCAAGAGCAGAGGCCCTTCCTTTCATCAGGGAACACTCCTGCACCTCTGCAAGAGAAGAGGAAAGTAAAAATTCATCAACTCTCTCCCTGGTTCGGCCCATCTGCCACTCCTGCATGTCACCTTATTTTATCCCAAATGCAGCCCAGCCACAGAGGTGTCACAATTTATAGACAAGGATAGGCTCAGAGACAACGGACTTGCCCAAGTCACAGAGGACCAGAACCTCTGGTCTGACACCGAAGCCTGACAGAGCCCAGCTCCCCTCTCCCCTGCACCCACTCACCCCTTCACCCCACAACATGCACTGGTTGAGGGCCTGCCATTTGGCTAGAATGACTTGAGCAGCCGGGGAGAGAGCTTGTGTTCTGGTGGAAACCGAGAAATCAAAAGTCAACAAAGTAGCAAGTAAGCACACAGTAAGAGCTTTCAAGAAAAGGCAAGGTGGGAGGGAGGGAGCCTGGGTTGCACTGACTGGCCTCAGACCTAGATGGGAAGAACCAGCCACAGAGCTCTGGGTAAGGGGCCGGGGCAGAGGGGCTGGGAGCACAGGAAGGTGCAGAGAGCACTGACCAGAAGACAGAGGTGAGGGCTGTGAGCTGACCAAGCCCAGCAGAAGAAGTCAGGATTTTGCGAAGTACAGTGGGAAACCACTGATAACATTTTAACAGGGAAGCAGCAAGATCCAATTTGCCGATTAGGAAGATCACTCTGGCTTGGGTGTGTGGACCAGCCAAACGCTGGAGGCCGCATGGCAGCAATTGCCTATTGGCAACCTTCCAGGCAAGAGGAGGTGGCGGCTTGAGTGACAGTTGGAGCTGTGAGTCCAGAGACGTCACCGACGCAGACTGCCTTGTGGATGGAACTAAGCCATGATTTCCCAAGAGGCCATCAGTCAGGGTAGGCTCTCTGAAAGCCAGAGACTAGACAGACAGCACAGCGCCTGTTTGATGAATGAATGAAATTCCAAAGAGGAATCCAAGAATGTCCCTTTGGGCAGAGCCTCTGTCCTGTGGCCCCGTGAAGGTGGGTCACCAAGTTGGGATTTTTCTAAATACAAAGGGAAGGTGCTAATGAAATGTCAGGTGCAACTGTGGGGGTCTGAGAGGGAGGGAGCCACAAGTGGTGGGTTGGGCAAATTTCAGGTTCACTCTGTCTAGTTTTTTAATGTGGGGCCTTGACCTCTTCATTTGCCCACAATCCCCCGGTTCTTAGGCCAGGCGGGAGTGATCCTGCCTTCCTGGGGGACCAGTGCCAGAAGGGAGGCTGGAGAATGTGGCTGGTCCTTCAACCACACTAAGGGCCCCAGGAATGATTATTTCTCTGACAATAAAGTGGGGGGATCTAGCATTCATCCAACACAAATACCAGGCTAATTATACACCACCTTTCTCAGAGTAAAAGCTATCCCCTTTATTCAGGGGGAGGCAGTAAGCTCCTTCTCCACTTAAAATGCCAATCTGACTGTGCCTCGTTCTTTGAAGCACAATGAAGAAAGTCTTGGCCTAATTGTGACTTTCAGTGGGGGAGCCAGGGTAGGGGGTGGTGGCCCCTCCTGACAGCACAGAGGGGACTTGTTTTCAATCTTTTTTAAGAAGTAAGAAAAAGGAAACTATAAGTAGGCTAAAATGCTTTTTGCCTAAGCATAATATTATCATACAACAGAGGGGTTATTAAGTAGCATAATACAACTCTGTCTGTAACCAGCTTTGGTTGATACAATTGTGCCCCATTGTTGGGCTCCAGGACTGAGAGTCAGGCTGTAGGGAACCCCAAGAGGGTCCCCAGGTGCCCTGGGAAGTAGGATTTGGCTTCTTTCTTTCCAGAGCTGTGGCCCAGGGAGGACTTTCTCTAGAAGGCACAAGTGCGCTTTTGTTTTTCATATCTTACATCTTTTGAAACTTGGAAGGGGGATTTGGTTCAAGGTCTCTTACCTCCTCTGTTCCATTTTTAGGATGATATTCTGGTTCATCTGTTTTCAAAGCTGGGTAGGATCTCAGTTTTGGCCTCTGTACCAATGAATCTCTTTCGAAGTACGGTCTGTCCTTTGATCCTGTCCTTTGATCCTCTTTGCCCACCCCCCTCACCAGCTCCCACCCTGGGCCCTACAGTCAGTAGACTGAACACCCAACGCAGCCATGAGATGGACATGTCCTGCTCCTGCTCTGCTCAGCAGAATCCTTGACAAAGGAAGTAAACACAGCATGAACTTGGGGCTCAGTCCTGGATCCAAATCCCAACTCACAGCCACGTGCCACTATAATAAGCTACTTCCCCATCCTGAGTCTTCATTTCCAGGTCTCTAAAATGGGCATGATCCTCACCTCAGAGGGTGGTGGTGAGGACCATGTGTAAACTGTCCAATATGGTAACATGGTGAGTGGCACAGATTGCAGGGTCAATAGATAAAAGCATTTGACCATCTCTGGCTACAGCCCTACCCCCAAAGTCCGGGGGCTGCAGGAGTGCTGGTGTGACAGCAGCATGAACCAAGGGGACCTCAGTGGAGCATCACCAGCCACTGGGGACTAGAAGCCACAACCAGCCCCTCAGGCCTAGGCCACCAACCCAGGCCACCACTCAGGATCTCGTGCCACCCAACCAGCCACCCTAGGGCAGTGGCTGCCTGTAGCCTCTCAGGTATCCCCGGGAAACACCTTGCTTAGAGAGTGGTTATGGGAGAAATGAATGGTTAAGTCTATAAACCCAACATCCCCACACCTCCCTGAAGCTTCTAGGACACCTGTTGCCTCAGCTTTTCAAGAGGGAAGCAGATTGAACCCCTTAGAAACTGCCCTGCTGACTCAGAGCCACCCTCAGGGCTGGAGCTCAGACCTGGAAGCTTACAACTGCTGCCCAGTGACGATCCTCAGTGGCCCAACCCCAGATTCCCTGCATTCAGGACCTAAGAACAGCCTCGACATTCCCCACTTCACAAGTGGAGCCCAGTTCACCTGCAGGGTGTTGGGGACACAGACCACAGTCGTATTGATCAGTGGAAATGGCGCCTTGACCTTCACAGGGCATCTGAGCAAAATATTGGTGTCAAAAATAAAAACAATACCCTAGAAACTGCCCCCAGAAGCCTCCCAATGACCACCTGCCGGTCTCAGCCTCTCCTGGCAGAGTCACAAGGCCCACTAGGTCCTGCCTGCCCACTTGCAGTCACCCTGCTCAGGGCAGGGACCCACTGCCTCTCTGTCTGTCCAGCAACTACAGCCTGAGCTCACTTTTGCTACCAGACTGACTCACTGATGCTCTGGAGATGAGTCCTGGGCTTGTGTCTGCAGCATCCTTTAAAGCCTTTTCCCCTTGACATGACCCAAGTCTGTGTCAACTGCATTGGGACTCAGTTTCCCTGACCAGCCCTATAAAACTGAGAGCCCACAACATCTAGCACATATTTTTTTCCAACCCTCTTTCAAGGGACAGCCAAACCCTACTTTTCCTATCTCCTTCTCTTCCCTCTTTCTTCATGGGACTGGCCCAAGGCCAAGTGGATAGATGTCTCCAGCAACCCTGCTTATTGGGCCCTCAGCTGTATCCTCATATGTAGAAAACCACATACATGGGAGCCTGTCCTGAGGCTCCAGGCTCCGGACACCAGCGAGCTCTGGCCTTGAAGATGGTAGGTCCCTGGCTCCTGTAGACACATCCATCCCAATTCCTAGTTCTGAGAAAGTCCACAGTGGCTCAGCGGAGTTCTGGCCAGTGCACCAGCCCTGCAGGCAGGGCTCCGGCAGGACACCCTGCCTTGATCTGCTCACTGCAGAGAGACGGCACAACTGTGGAAGGCTGAGCGTCCCCCAGAGCTCCACGGGCCCCAGGGGTTCCAGGGTTGCACAGACTTTTTATACAAGGAGCAACCTGTGGCAGCTTCCTGAATGGTTTGCTGTTGACAGCGAGCACCTAGCACCGTGCCTGGCACACACAGAATCATTTGCTGCATGAGTGCAGGGAGGAGGAGTCCGAGAACATCCCAGTCATTTCACCCGAGAAGCTCAGGCACGCAGGGGCCCTATGGGAGCGATTCCAGAAGGAAAACCAAGATAGCAAACAACGCACTTGAGACTTGAGGGAGGGAGATGCCCAGAAGCGCCATCTCTCTCTTTCTGGCAGCTGCAGGGTGTTACTGGGGCAACAGATGCTGTCTGACTCAACTTGGCAATTTAACTCTTACTCTGCACAAAACGCAAAAGTGAGAACGACGCCACAGATGCTCTCGCTTCCGACAGTTCATGCGATGGAGGGACACTCGTGACGCGCTGATCTGGGCTGAGTCTGCGTCATACCTGTCTCACGCCCAGCAGGTGTGGGCTACCCGGTCCCCCAAACACTAAGGTTCCTTGGGGACACCCAGCTCACCCAGAAATATGTTTGGAATGCAAGTTCTCAGGCCCTATCCTCAGACTTTCAGGAATAGGATGGAACCCAGGAATCTGAGTTTTACCAAGCCCCTCAGAGGATTCTGACTCAGTCTGATGTTTGAGAAGCACGGTTTAAAATGTGGCTCTTTGCCAGAGATGCTGGAAGAGAACTTCAGTGCCTGGGTGACACTTGGATCTCCAGAGTGGCATTCAGTCCTGGGCACTGTGAAAGCCCCAGGATACAGCATGCTTGAGAGCCAGCAGCTTAGAGGCCTGCTGCCCAGAGTGGGCTGGAGACCAGCAGTGTCTGCACCACCCGACCTGTCAGCGAGGCAGACCCGGCCCACGTCTACTCAGCCTCCCTTCTCACTAGATCCCCGAGGGACGGGTCTGCACAGGGAGGTGCGGGATCCGCCCACCTGAGCCTCCTGCCCATGCTTCCTGTGAACAAAGCTCGCATCTCACAGAGGCTCAGTTTACTCACCCATGAATCGGGCTCATCACCCAAGCCAGGCAACAACCCCCCTCTCACAGGATATCACTGCAGGGCCTTGGACAGCTGCTGTGGGGCATTCCCAAGCCTCCCAGAGGGCCTTGGTGCCCCCTCAAGCTCTGCTTCTTGGCCTGCACCCCCGGGTCTGAGGTTTTTGTTCCCTGGGGCCCTGCCAGGAGGTGTAAGCTTGAAAGGCTGGGGCTACCCAAAGGGGCCATAGGGCAGCCAAGACCAGGCGGCCAGAGCAGGCAGCGCCAGGGCAGAGGGTGGGGAGTATGGGGTGCCTGCTGGGGTGACGGGAGGAAGTGAGGAGCTGGGAGAGGGCCTCCCAGAGCGCAAGGGGGCAGGGCAGAGCTGAGGCAGCATCAACGTGCAAATGTGGGGTTCTGGTCACTGCCTTCTTTTACAGGAGGTTCTGCTCCAGGTAGGCTGAATTGAGCCTTTAAGGTGGGGGGTGCGGCTGGACCAGCCCCCTGGAGGTCAGAGAACACGCCCTGAGGGGGCACTAGAGCCTGGGGAGGACCATTTCTAGGCCACCTGGGCTGCCCTCAGGGAGCAGAGCCCCGGAGTCCCAGAGCCCTGGGGCTTCATCAGAGCCGAGATGGACAGTGCCCTCTGGCTCAGAAGGCAGGCCTGTGACAAGCCGGGCAGGACCCAGCACCCACTGCTTCTCCTCGTCAATGAGGGTCCCTCTGCTGCTCCTCCTGTACCCAGGACATGTCCGTATGGGATCCTCGCAGTGGGGTCTGTGCTGGCATTTGAACCGGCTCCTCTTGCTGCTCCCAGGGCCTCCCCAGTTGTGCTCCTCACCAGTCAGCTGACCCCACGGTTCCCTTCATTGAAGGGAAAAGTGCATCTATAGCCTAGGTGCAACTCGCCAGTTAAAAAAAATTAAGAACAGAGAGCCTATCATTTTAATAAATGCATTAAAAATAAATAAAACATGTAAGTCTCTTTTCCTCTCCTATGGTGCCAGCATCTTCCAAGTTGCCTCAAGGTCCTCTCCCTGGCTCTGTGCCCAGGGCCCGGTCACGATCCAGGGTCCTTGGGATCCCTTTGGTTGGAACAGGAAGCCAGCAGGAGGCCAGAGAGGCAGAGGAGGAGGAAGAGGAGACCAAGGTAGCTCTTCCCTTGGGCCTTCTCTGGAGGGCTCATCTGGACAGCAATGATCGTGCCTCCTCTCTCCCTCCAGGACTGGGCGTTAACAGCTCCCACAGTTCCTAACTCCAGGGTGCTGCACCAACACGCCACGTTTTGCCCAAACTCTGCCTACCTCTGTATAACCTTTCTCCATTTACCAGCTGGGAGCACTCACTCTTTCCTGCCTGGACTCTGATGCACCTTCAGGGATGAGAGAGAGAAAAGAAAGGGAGAAACACAAGGAAAGGGAAACAGGGAGTAAGAAAGTAAGAAGGGGGGGAGAGAGAAAGGTTTCTGGGCACAGGGCAGGAGTCCAAGGGCTCCAGGGACGGGGGGCACCTGTCCCCGTGGACAGCCTCTCTGGTAGACTGTCCTGTCCCTCACAGGAATGGCTACCCTTTTACTTCCAACTTTAAATTTAGTATGTTAAATGAAGACCTATCTCCCACCTAGAAGTTGAAGTTTAATAAGGAGCGAAAGAGATCTGAAATTTTTAGAAATTTCCTTAGGAGAGTAAAGAAAGAGGGTCCCAACTATGAGTGTGCCAGAACCACACACTTGGGGTATTCGGCCAAAGTCCTCACGCTCAGAAACTACTTCCACTGATTCCTATTTCCTGGATCAGGGGTTGAGCCTGAAAATTGCTATTTTTTACGAGCACCCCAGTGACCCTGAAGCTGGCGCGTGCCACTCTGGGAAACTCCAAGTTGGCTACGTGGTGCCCAGAAGTCTCCATCACACCCACAAACTGCCAGTTTGCCACCTCTCTGCTCTTAGAGGACCCTGACTCCTAAAAATTACACGTCAACTTTCTCAAATCAAGTTGGGTCTGGTTGGGGATGTTCACTCGGTGGTATCCAAAGGAACTCGGGGAAAAGGAGTGCCTAGCAATAGCTTTGATTCTGTAAATTAGGGGATGCAAGGTCTCCCAAGAGTCAACAGGATTTGGCAAATGTGGGTGCCTGTGCTCCACAGGGGTCTCCAGCCAGAAGCCAGAGCTTCTGGGGAAAGGAAGAGTACATGGAATAAGCCAAAAGGAAGCCAAAACAATAGTGATCACTATTGTTTAAGGTAAGTGTTAATTACTTTGTTTAAGATAAAGGTTAGTACGGGTCTTGCTTTTAACTTTTATGTATAAAACTGTGATTTTGAAAATGGAAGACAGAACAGTCTTCTGTCTGGAGAACTCTCACTGTTCTCCAGATTGCTGGTCTTCTGACAAAGTTTGGTGGACTGGCTGACACTCCCAAACGGTTTGACCCTCTTGTCTGGGCCAAAGTCATGGGCCAAAAGGGGGTCACTCTGCAAATACAAAGGAGCTGTGAGAACTTAGCCTAGAGATAAGAACCAAATGACTTTCTGTAGATACGAAGGACGTGGATGGGACATCCCTGGCCCTCTGGCCAAAGACTGAGCTTGAGGATGCTGCCTCTGCCCCAACCAGGAAGATGTAGAACACTGCTGAGGCTGCTGCCCCCAGCCTGCTGCCAGAAGACTTCCTGCCCAACCTGGCTCTCACCTAATGGGATGCCCTGTTGTTCTGCCTTGCACCTGCAGCAGGGGACATACACATATTTCCCAGGGTCCCCACAAGGGCCTTCACCAAAACCCTGCTGGCCCAGGTGCCCACAGACCATGCTGATGTCCACACCCTAGAGGACAGGCAAGCCAGAGCCCCACGCACTCTGGCATTTAAAACTGAGTTCTCTGGGCTAATCCTTGACACCCCATGTCTTGGCGGTTCTCAGGTCTATTGTAACTCACCCTATGTCACTGTCTTTTCACACGGCTTTCTGGAGGCAGCAGGAAGACAGAGTTTCTCAACTGCACAAACGCACCTGCCATCCTAAAAGGACAGGATCCTGAGTGTCCCCTGTCCCCAGCTGCTCTGGGGTTTGCCCTGGCCCAGTAAGGGCTTTTTTTTTATTGTTGAGGATTCATTGAGGGTACAAGAAACCAGGTTACACTGATTGCATTTGTTAGGTAAAGTCCCTCTTACAGTCGTGTCTTGCCCCCAAAAGGTGTGGCACACACCAAGATCCAACCCCCCTCCCTCCTGCCTCTCTCTGCTCTTCCTTTCCCCACCCCTCCCTCCTCCTTTCTCTGCTCTCCCCTTCCTCCACCCCCACCGTGTCCTTAATTGGAGGAACCCTCTTTTTGATTGATGTACTTCTATTTTGATTGCCAGCGCAGCCTACACAGAACAGAGCTTTCTAGGGAAAATAACACGAAGTTCGGGGTTTAATGTTGGGGCAGAGTTTGCAAGTCTGCTTCGCCAATTTCACGAATTTGCAACTTGGAGCAATTACTGAACCTGTTTTCCTGAGCTGTAAACTCTAAGAGGCCGGTGGCTGTCACCACGTGGTCTGAGTCAGCACAGTGGGAGTGAACAAGCTTGTTTGTGGATATTCTTCCACCAAGAATGGACAGATAAGCAAAAGGTGCCTATCCATATAACGGAAGATGATTCTTCCTAAGAAAGGAGGCATTTCTGACTCATGCTACAGTGCAGATGGACCTTGAGGACATAATGCTGAGTAAAAAAGGCCAATCACGTGATTCCATTCATGTGAGTTATCTGGAGGAAGCAGAAAGTAGAAAGGGGGTTGCCGGGAGCTGGGGGAAGTGAGAACGGGAGAGGGCTGTTCAATGGGGACAGAGTTTCAGCTCTGTAAAACAAGAAGAGTTCTGGAGATGGATAACGGTGATGGTCACACAACAATGTGGGTGTACTTACTGCCACTTAACTCTTTGCCTAAAAGTGGTTAAAATGTCAAAAATTTTTGCTATGTATATTTCACCACCATAAAAAAATTTTAAGAGCTACGTTTCATAAGTCCCTGGGGAAATCTTGGCAAGTCTCTGGAGGAAACATTTTGTGCATGGAGTTTGGGACATTCATTTTGCCCATTCAGTAGTAGTCTGCTCTTTCTGGTTTCTCAAGAACACCCTTGGCAGATGAGGTTTAGAGCTAGAGCCTTCAGGACCAATGAGGTTTTACCATGCACCCTAACCCTAACCCTACCATGCACCGTTCAGAGACGCTCCTTAGGAACACACATCAGAGGACTGAGTCTCAATCAACAGGACTCAGTGGAACACCTGCTTTGAAAGAATGAACCTGACCCATGTGAAGAGCTCCTCGGGTTTTCTGACTTTGCATCCCCCCTGAAGCCTTGTCTCACAAACGTGCCCTTTAGGAGCAGCCTCACAGCCTCCCCAAGTTGGGGGGCACCACTGAGGTTGTCTAGACCTGCACCCTCGTTTTCCTAAGATGGAACCCAGGGGATGTGACCTGCCAGAAACCATGAAGGTGTTCAGTAGCAGACAAAGTCTGGAGCCCATCCACGGCTTGTGACCGGCTGGTCTCACCCCAAGACCACCCTGCCACATGGAGAAAATGACAAGAAACTCCCCAAGTTTCTGCAGAGGTTAAGAAACGAAAATTTCTCATAAACCCAAGCAGTCTGTGAGCGTGTCTTAGGAGGTGGCAAGACCCCATCACTGGAGGAATTTGGGATGAGAGTAAATTACGACCCTCGAAGTGACTCAGAATATGTAACAGTGGGTACTGCACAGGCCCCAGGCAACCCAAATGGACAGTCTCCAACACCCAGGATGGCTGGGCCTGGGTACCCCAACTCAATATGGCTTTTGTCATCACTCTCAGAGGGGGATGATCGCTAATGTCCCTCCACCTCAAAGGCTCTACAGTGGAGGCTTGTACTGGGATAGAAACAGGGCCAGCTCACGGAAAGAGGAGGAGTTTGGAGACAGACAGGAACTTGGGCTAGTCACTTGACCACTGTGACTGGAGATGGTAAGGTTTACCCCCCAGATTTGTGTAAGGATCAGATGGGCTAATTTTTTAAAAGTCAACATGCTTAGTAGGCCCTCAGTAAATGGCAGCTGTTATTTTGGCAACTGGTTGTAGTACAGGTGATGAGTCTAGAATGTAGATCTTTGGAGCAGAAACTGTCACCTACTTCTCTCAGCTTGCAGATTTCTCTCCTCTGATTAATTCCTAAATCTAATGGGTCTCCCTTGTTCAGCCCCTTCCCCATCCATTGGTGGATGATGGACATGGAAAAGGACTGGCCTCTCGTTCTACGCACTCCAGGAGGGGCGATGTCCAGTGACATCCAGTGACAGGCAAACCTCATCGCCCACCCCCACCACCGAAGCCCCAACTCGCCTTAATTCAGAACACACTCCCAGGAGAGAATAGATTTATCACTTGATATGCATATTTAATGACTTTTGAAGATAGTTCATAAATATACCATGCAATTTATTGATATTTAATGTTATGTGTTAATGAGTAATTTTTAAGCCATCAGATACTGACCAATTTGAAAAACTTAATATAACATTCGATAACTCTTGTCAAGACTTAATAAATTTCCAAGGATTTATACACCCTGCGAAATGCTCTCCATCTCACAGAAATTAAATAATGCATGGCGTGCAATGGGGGAGGAGGAAGACCATCTGTTAAAGCCCAATTTGGCAGGAAATAAGTCTGTTTCATCACTTAGGCTTTTTATTGGGGTCCCAGGCATTTTCCGTGGAGAAAGACCCTGGGCTCAAGGTTGTTTGGGAGGATGCCCACACCTCTCTGACCTTGACACATAGGAAGTGTGGTTCCTCCTTCCTTCCCCCCAGCTCTGCCCCTGGTTGGCTTCTCTTCCCTGCTGGGTTCTATACTTTGACAAAGATGTCACCCTTGGCACCTGCCACCACACCCGAAGTCACCTTTGCTGGCCCCAGAGTCAGCCAGACAACTCCCCCAGCGGCTGATGTGCTGCCTTGTCCCGTGTCACCCTTCTGCCTAAGAAACCTCAGTGGCCCCCCTGGCCTCTGGGCAGGGCCACACATCTTAGCCTCTCAAATGTCATCTTGCTACCTGCCTGGCCGCAGCTCTGTGTCATCCCACAGAGATGGTCCTCTCTGGGTAAATGACCCTGCTGCCATGCCTGAACTGTCTGGGAACCCCCCGCCACACGCCTGGACGGCCTTCTGATGCTCAAGCTCCCCCAAGCAAAGCCAGCTCCATCTTCAGCACCACCTGCCACTGTGGTCTTCCCCCAGCTAGGCAAACGGCTCACTATCCCCTTGGAGCTCTGTGGGCCTCAGGACACATCTTCCCTGCCCTCTCCCACTCCTCCCACCATGAGGGCTCCTGGAAGGGCACAGGCTCACATGCGTTGGCCCCCACCGCGCAGGACTCAGTGGGTCTCAAAATATATTTGTTGAAAGAATACAGAAGTAAACCAGTGGATGCTCCTTTGTGTTTGCAGCGGAACCAGGAAGAGCACAGGCTGCTTGCATCAGCAGGTGTGGGGTCCTGGCTCTCCCAGGCAGCCAGCACATTCCTGGTCCCCAGGGCATAAAGCAGCAAAGGCTCACACCAGAGCCCATCCCTCTGCACTCCCCCTCAAGCCAGGTCCAGCAGGAAGACCCAACGTGCAGCCACAGCAGGTGAGCCAGCCACTCCTGCTGCAACAGCCGATTCTTCCTGGTAAAGGGGCTGAGTGCTCCCTGCCTCCTTCCTATGTTTGCAGGACAAGGCAGGCTGCTTAGGACCGAAGCTGACCACATTGGCTCCTGCCCTGTGGCCTCTCTGGCTGTTTAGACGCCTTGTGTGGCTCTCAGCAAGGGGAGGAGCCCCAGGGCTGTGCTCCTGCAGACCCAGCAGGCTGAGGGCACTCTAGGACCAGGGGACCTTCTCCTGCTGGTGGTGTTTCCTGGGGGCTGACAGGGACCTCTGTCATGACCCTGAGGAAGGGGCCAAGAGGAAGAGAAGGCTTTTGATAGATGTGTCCACCCCAATTCAAATCCAAGCCTGCTGCTGCCCTGCCTGGCTTGCACCAGACCCTGAGCAGATGCCCCTGTCCCAAGGAGCTCCCCCTCTGAGACCAACACACAGACATGCAGGGAGCTTGGAATGAGATGCTCTATGAAGCCCTGGAGCACAGGGAGGGAGCAGCCACAGGGAGGGCTTCGCCAGGAGGAAACATCCTTCTCAGTGACCAGCAGTAGCAGATCCCTATTCACTTGGGCCATCCAAGCAGAGGCAGTGGCCCAGGACCTGGTGGGTCCTCCCTTTCTGGGGAGGGGCTGCAGCTTGCTGACAGGTGTGGCAGGGATGGTCTGGAAAGGCTCCCTGGGGTCAGACCAAGGAGGGCTCTGAATTCAAGATAGAGATGTGTACTAGGTCCCGTAGGTGACAGAGATGTCGATGCTATATTATCATCTGTCTATTATCAGTCTATTCATCTATGTTATATGGATTATGGATGATGGATTGTGACACCTATCCATCACCTGTCATCTACGCCGCTGTCCACGATGGAGGGCTTACAACTGATGAATTAGAGCGTCTCTCACCTGTCTATCATCTATTTATGCTAGATGGGTGATGACTGATGGACTGTGATCTCTATCATCTATCTATGTTGCCTGAATTATGATGGATTAATTGTGACGTCTATTTATCATCTAATTTCTCTATCTTCATTGTATATGTTATGACCAGTGGGCCAAAGGCTGAAAGGTCCACAGACAGAGACAGTTCGAGGGGATGACAGGACCCCATAAACTGTTGTAGGAAAAAAAAGAAAGGCCCAACATTGTTTTTTCCTAAGTTTTCCTAAGGAAAAAATCTAAGGTAAATGCAGACACTCTTCAATTTTAAATTCTATCCCATTCTCCCCTAAACCTTCGTCGTCTGCTCCCACCGCCAGCTAGGCCCAGACAAGACAAAAGAGTGAAGAGCAAAGAAGCAGCTGACACAACTCAGAGACAGATGACAATGACTACTTCCCCCAAGGACTCGGGTGCTCACAGTTGTGGCTTGTGGGAGGGAAGGGATTTTTCTGAGACGGAAATTACTAACAGGTCTCATGGTAGGCTAATTGTATCAATACCCCACGCCATTTGGGATCCACTGCTGTGTTCCAGGGAAGGCCCGTGGGGGCCTGAAGCAAGACACAGCAGAGAACCAGAAGGAAGGCCCCAGCAGGAGACATTTCCAGTACAGCATCAACAGGGCTTGGTGGTGATCAGATGTGCAGGTCAGTAGGACAAGGCTCTAGAAAGAGACAGAAGGTTTCTAGGAAGTTGCCAGGTCTCCCTGAACCTCACCCACAGAGGGATCAGAGAGAAGTCGTTTGAGAGAAAAAGACATTCTACCATTTTCTAATCTCTGATCTCCTTGAATCTAAAAATTCATACTTTTACAGACCTAGAAATCTAGACTAAACCTCTCAGGTTAGTATCAACTGCACTTTCCAGGTGACGACATATAACAGAACTTCTCTTAAAGATGTCCAGGCACTGACATTGGCCAGTGTCCCTCCCCCCCATAACTTGGTCTAGTGGCCAACCACCTCATTGCTAGCAATTTCTTCCTTATAATTATCACTTCTTTCTCCAGTGAAAGCACCACCATTTTGTGGTTAATAATTGGACTTGTAATATGTAGAGATGTCACATCTCAAACCCAAATGATGGCTAATAGAAATATGGGCAAACCCATGCATGCACTTTTATTCTAAAGGCTAACTGTTGGGAAAAAGCTCATAACTTAAAGTAAGGCTATTCAGAACTCAGAAAGGTAGTCACCTATAAAACAAGGCTTATATCATGCAAACAAACTTTTAAGCACTCAAGGCCAGGGTCACTACAGAAGCATTAGCTGCTCCCTTATTTCAAGGCTGCTACTAAGCTCGGGGCTTTGAGGATGGGAAATTCAATTAATGGAGTCTGCACAAGTCAATGCAACCCTTGTCTGATGCCCTTCCGATGGCTCTGTTCCACAGACAAATGGCATGTGGTGAAATTAACATATAGCAGCAAAGTAAAATGAAATAAAAGATACCACGAGAACTACACTTTCCCTTTGATTCCTCCCAGTTGAAAATCATTTCCAACAAAGCACCTGAAGTGTTTAGTTTCACAAGAAAGTAAGAAGTCTGAAGAGCTTTCCTATGTGTCCCGTTTTTCCTAAGATGTCATAGTATAGTGCACTCAAGAGTGACAAGCATGTCAACTCTTGAGGCATCAGATCCAAATCTGTAAAAAAGAGAAAGTGAAGGTGGTCTCTAATTGTAACCCCCCTTCCAACATGTGAGCTTCTCTATGATCCATACATGGGCCCTTGATACATGTTTAACCCATCCCCCCAGGCTGAGGAGGGATTTTAGTGGCTTTCCAGTGACTTGAGGAGATGTTCTATGCACTGGTGAGTTAGTGTTGGTGAAAAGGCAACTGGTGAACAGCCCAGGAGAGACCTATCCAGAGCCAGTTCATTTTATGAGGAAATGATTTGGGTGCAAGTCTAGAGAAGGATTTGGAAGTGATCTGTGGCTGGAATTAGAGCCCTGTCATGTCTCAAAGACTCTACACACTGTTATTGTGGCCTGCTGAGGCTGTAGATGATGAAGTACCCACAAGACCCAAAGTTTGGCACCAGGACCAGATATGCACCAGGTGCAGGCGGCTCCGAGGAGGTGAGGTTGGGGTCTCAGGAAGCCTGAGCCAAGCGTTCTCAGGCCTGAGGTATTAACTTCTTCAAGCCCATCTTTTTAGGTGTTAAATGGAGGACCACACCAGTTAATTCATAGGGTTAGGGGCATTAGGTGAACAAATATTGGCAATACCTTGCAATTTATAAACGATATTGTACAAAAGTAAGCTCTGAAGTGGATCTAGATTGAAAAATAGAGCAACAAAATAAACCTGAGGAAAGTAAGAGGGCAGAATTTAAATTATTAAACATTAATGCATTTAAAAATTAATGAATCAACTTTTAGAATGCAGAAGTGATAAATTCAAGATCTGCTTCTTTGGGGGAAAGGTAACTAAGTTGTCAGCTAACATCAAGAAAAAAAGAAAGAGAGAGAGAGAAAAGAAAGAAAGAAGGAAGGAAGACAAGAAAAGAAATGAGGAGGGGGGACCCCAAAGATACAGAAAACATTAAAGAAATCACACGAGATTTATTTGTTCCATTGCATATAGATACATCTGTAAAGCTGAATGAAATGAATTATTTTATAGAAAAATACAAATTACCAAAACCAACCTCTGGAAAGATAGAAAAGGTAAAAAGGACAATTATCCTATGGAAAAAAAAAATGGTTATCAGAGAGCTCAGCCCCCTGAAAAGAACGAGGCTCAATTGGTTTTAAAGAAAAATTCTACCTAAAACAAACAACTGCAACACTAAATTGTTCAAGAGCCTAGAAAAAGGAAAGCCTACAGATTTTTTCATAAAACTAGCATAACATTGACATCAAAACCAAAAAAGATTAACATAAATAAAACGATAGGCTAATCTTACTTGGAAATATTATCACAAAACTCTTAAATAAAACATTCACAAACTGAATCCAGCAGCACAGTAAGAAAATTGACATGTCTTAGACAAAAGAGTCATGTATTCTACAAACACAGATGTATCGGGACATCTATTACCATAACTTTCCATATTAATGGATCAAAAGGGGAAAATCATACAATCATCTCCATAGATACCAAAAAGGCATTTTGTAAAATTCACATCTATTCTTAATCAAAATAGAACTCTTGTTTTCCCTTAAGATACAAAAAAATTCTTACATGGATATACACAGCCCCCAACTCCAAAGACCGTATCATGCTAATTGGGGAAACGGTAGAAATTGTTATCATTGGTCTGAAGGTGCTGGTCAACTCAAGTAAAAAGAAAGAATAATAAAAATTGGAAAAGAGGAGGTAAAATGATCATTGTTTTCAGGTGAAAACACCAGAGAATCCATTGATAAATAACTAAAAAAAAAAAGGAATGCAACTATGTTGTTGCACACAAAGTTAAGAAGCAGGAATCAGCAGCTTTCCAAATGAAAACAACCAGGAAATGAAAGAAAACACCAATATAAAAAGAACACAAAAGATAAAATGCGCAGGGATATATGTAACAAAAAACGTGTATGAAGAAAACATTTAAACTTGACTATGGAAAAATGACAAGACTACAACAATGGAACCGGCATCTGATGTTCTCAGCTAGGAAGTTCCAGCATTGTAAAGATGTTGATTCTCCTTAAGTTAATCCATAAATCTTGTGTGATCCCAATGAAAACCAATGGATTTTCTTTAACTCGGCTGTTGTCAAATTCACGTGGAGAAATGAACAAGAATATTTAAGAAATTCCTGGAGGAAAGTAGGAGTAAGAGCACTAGTGACGGGGCTTGGTGCCTATAGCTCCCTGGGTAGGGCACCAGCCACATACACCAAGGCTGGCAGGTTCGAGCCTGGCCTAGCCAGCTAAAAACAAGGACAAGTGCAACCAAAAAATAGCCGGGCATTGTGGTGGGCGCCTGTAGTCCCAGCAACTTGGGAGGCTGAGGTAAGAGAATTGCTTGAGCCCAAGAGTTTGAGGTTGCTGTGAGCTGTGATGCCACAGGCACTCTACCGAGGGCGACAAAATGAGACACTGTCTAAAAAAAAAAAAAAAACCTTAAGACTACTAATGGAAGATTTTTAAAAAATTACAAAGAAGCATAATAGTGAAATGTTTCAATGTGCAGTACTGAAACATAAGACATAGATAGACCTAGTGAATAGATTACAAAGACCAGAAACGAAGCAGAAAGGACCATAAATGACAAAGGTGGCATCTCAGGGGGATGGATTATTTAATAAATGATAACGGTGCAATCAGACACCTGGCAAATGAAAAGCAGATATCTACTTCATAGCACATGCTAAATAAATTTCAGATGATTGAGTATTTAACCATATAATGAAATTATAATAGAATTAGAAAGCTGGTTTTATAATATCATTCAGAGAGTCTTTCCAAACAGGACACTATGCCTGATCTGTTGCCTCCCAAGTTGCTGGGACTACAGGCACCCACCACAAGGCCCAGCTATTTTTTGGTTGCACAATTCCTTTGGCTGAATTGTCCATGAGAAAGAAAGCTATGCAGAAGGACCACTAGTCAATGATTTAGAACAGCACATCATTAACTAAAGCCTGAGCCGGCTCCAAATCACAGAACACAGAAGACATAAAGCGGATGTCTCTACACCAGATTCAGTTCCAAAATCCAAATCCATCTCAGTCACTGAAAGAAGTCTCAGGGAGGGATGGAGAGAAGGTTAAAATGACAGCTGTCATTATAGTAGGGTGGCTGGAAGCATTGGTTCAGATCTGGACTCCACCAACTCCCTGATGAGTATGTAACATACCAAGTTCCTTAGCCTCTCTAAATTTCAGGCTGACGCATAAAAATTGAGCTACTATATGCACCAGCATCATTGAATTCAGATTGTGAAAATTCATTCAAGTAAAGCATATGCTATAGTGCCTATCATATAACATGTGATTGAAAGTATTATTAATAATATTGTGATGATTCCAGGGTCAAAGAACAAACGCAAATATCCTGTCTAGATCACAGACTAATAGAAAAAAGTGCCCCTTTATGAAAGAGAAGTAATCTCAAAGATGTCACAGAAAGAAGCAATCGAGCTGAACCAGCTGGATACTCTCCTCATATCTCCTGACAGAGCTTTACTTGCTACCTGGAACAGTAGCAGCTGAAATACGGTTTGTTCTTGACCTGTCTGCATTCAGAGTGGATCCCAAACTGAGAATCAGGTCATGGACGCAGCTCCAGCGTGTAATCTATAGAAGGCAGTCATGGCCTTTTAGACAGCAGCACTGCCTTGTAAAATGTTGACTGAGCTTTCAATGCTCCCCACCTCGTACGAGAGGTTGTAGACACGGCAGAGTCACCATATGAAAACAAGCACACAAAATGCTTTAGGACAGCCAGGTATTCAGATGAGGCGAGGTTATCCCTGCAAGTGACTTTCAAGGCAGTGGTGGTCAAGAAGTGGCCCAGCAAAGACGAGTCTCCATCCAGGGGCTGAGTGTGGGCTGCTGCGGAAGGTCTACTGCTATTCTGTCAGCGGTAGTGGGCAGGAGACGCTGGCCATGGTGCTGAAAGGCCTGCTCTGGCCCAGACAGCAGCTGTCTATGGTCACAACCCACCGTGGCTCAGATCTGCTCTCAAAGTTTCACCTTTTTTGTAGCTGAAATTGGCTTCCTCTTTCTCCTTGAACTCCAGCTAGCTCTTCTTTGCTTCCTTGGTTAACTGACTGCCCTGAAGATCATTATGATTCAGGGGCTACTCAGAGCAGCAGGTTCTATTTCAACATTAATTTGGGTGTTAAGACCTGAACAAAAGGAGTCTATCTTTTCTGGGTCCTCAGGGTTGCTAGAGGTCTTAATTTGAGGCAAAACAATAGCTAAACTCAATATAAGGCATACTCTAGGGAACCTTCCATACAACAGTGACCCAGGTTCAAGCGGAGGACGGTGAGTGGTTAACCTCGGGACCCAGACCAGACCAGAATCATGGTTTCTAATCTAAATTTCGTTAAAGGTGAAGTTGCAGAATTACTTCAGTATGTATCTCCAGTTCCCTCTCAACTCATCCTAAGAAACCATTTTTTTTTATACTCCTGGCCATACATCTAGATTTTGGAATTGGCTCAAACACTGTTCTCTGTTTTTGTTTCCAGATATAGGAAATGGGCAAAGCCTAGTGAAAAAATAAAAGTAGGAACATAGAACTGGATAATTCTATTCTCTCCTTAGATCCTGCCTCCATATTTTAGCTTCTTGTCTACAAACAGGTGGTTCACAGCAGATGTCATGAGACCACCATGTGACAGGTACAGCAGGAAGCACAGAACTGGGCACGCGTCCTGCTGATGGCTTCACAGTCTAAATACCAAGATCTGCACTATTCAGGGCCTGGGGATCTATAAATAGCAGGGTGATGACATCACTGCCACCCAGCCTGTTGCTGTTCAGTGGTTGAATGTTTTTTAAGGAGGCTGCAAAAAATTAATAAACGGTGGTAAATTCTATGGCACCATTTAACCATAAACTTCCTCTCTCTCTCAAACACACATGCACACACACCAGACTGATAGATTCCAGTGGGTAGGTATTAGAATGAAGAATCCATTTATCTGAAAGCCCACCCTCTGACTATGCCAGGCTCTCATTTCTAACTGATCCCTAATGCCCTCTCCCTGCAGAGACGTGGATGTGTTTCTCTTGCAGACTCATTGGCACTGCCCCTAACCAAGGTCTCTAATCTTGTGACAGTGAGAAGCTCAGGATTCAACCTCGAATGAGCAGCAGCCCATACACCTTGGAAACAGATCTAACGTGCTATAGGGAACTCGAAGTCCTCTTGTTCCTATCATGAAGGAAGCCCTAGACTGTCCATCAAAATAAAGGACCCGAAGCCTCCACTTGCCACTGACGTTGAACAAATTCCCTTACCTCCTCCTTTCTTTTAACCCAAAGCAGCAACTGTGTATCAAGTCACTTCTGCATCTGGAGAAAAAGTCTTCAATAAACATGTGATGCTGTGACTACCACAGGAGATGGGGAGGGAGTACGGTCCTTGAGGCACGTCCACAGCCCCTGGGGATGGCACCAAATGGATCTCCACGATCTCACTAAGTTCCTGGATGGTGCCAAGCAACACCCCAGCTGACTGGAGGCAGCAGACCTCGGAAGGTCACAAAATGTCACCCTTCCTGGTGTCTGTGGATCTTTACACCTCCTTTTAAAACTGGTATCTGATCTCTGCTAGCAAATACCAAGGAGAAAGAGAAGTGGGGAGGTGGGAAACAGAGGGAAGATTATTTTTAAAAATGCATATATGTGTGTGTCTACATTTATATAAATACCAACCGAAATGGAACAGGGACGGGCACTTGCTATTTTAAGGACAGGCTCCAGTAGTAATCTCCTGAGTGATGCCACTTTTTGGCTGCATGCCCTCCTGCCCAGGCGAGGCGTATGCTTTTTATTCAAGTCACATTGAATGCCTGTTACTAATCCATCCATCTTAATCAGCACCTACCACTCACAGCAGCAACCCTGCAGTCAGGAAGCTTACAGGGTGGGGGTGTGAGGGCGGTGGCGAGAGGTGACGTCATAGGAGGAAGAAAGAAAAGGGGCTGGGCAGAGCTGGGGAGAAGGCAGGCCCCTGGCGTCCCACACCTCTGGACACCTCTTTGTCCATATGACTCCCTCAGCCAGGAAGCCCAGGGCCTGTGTTTTTGGAATGAACAGGCTGCAGAGCTCAGCTTTTCCAGGAGCAGTTGCCCCCACACCTACAGCCACTGATACAGGTGCACAGGCAGGGGTCCATCTAGGAGAGAGGCCAGTGGCTGTCTCCTGAGTCTCTCCTCTGGATGGCTCCTGGCCTACCCTATGCTAGAAGCCCCTTGTCATCCAGCAACCCACCCCCAGTTGACTTGACTTTGACCCATTCAAACCACCCAGCTCCTCCTTGGAGGGATTTTGGAATGTTTCTGTTGGGAGTTTCAATCACCCAGTAGCAAAGGGGTGGGCTAGGGCTCCCCATCTCACGCCATCTCCCCACCAAACACAGCCCCACACCTACAGCCCCTTTCCTCCCCGTGCCAGTCAGAGAGGGCCCAGAGTGAATTCTGCAACTGTAAATGTGAGCGGGGCAAACCTCTATGCCCACAAAGCCTCCTTCTGCCCTATCATAATGCCTGAATCCTGTTTGGCTTTTCATTTAAATCTGCGGTTTCTAGCTGGAACCACTGGAAACTATAACCCCCTTCGTTGGGCCTTTCAAGCCCCTGGGCCTGGACCCCCAACCCCTATCTGGGAGCTAAAATTCCTCAACAAAGCACCCAAAGTGCACCGTGACCCACCAACCATTACCCTGCCAGGGGCTCCTGAGAACTAGAACCCTGGGAAATCAACACCAACCTGAATCACACGTGAGGTTGACCTTCAGATCCTATCATTCTAAGTCACTGCGTTGTCTTCAGGGGCAGCCTGGTCCCAGGCTCCTGTCCTGAGCATGCCCCTCAGCTAAATTCTCCAGATTTGATGCTCCCCAGGCGGCTCTGGAGGCATGGGACTGAGGTCTAGTGGGGGCTCTGGCCACCTCAAAATTCAGGGTTAATGGCAGGAAGATTCCCTGCCAGAGGAAGGGCAGAGACAGGCCCTGCAAGCTACCTGTTCTCAGGCCTGGTCACCATGAGGTCACATCTGCTCTAAGAATCAAATCTGGGCCCTACCTTCCATGATCAGAGCTGGAAATAACCTGTGTGTTATTGCCACACACAGGTGCCTCAGAGGCTTAGGAAACTGATGCATATGAATTGCCCACGTAATAGACAGCACAGCTACAGAGGAGAAAAAATACTCATTTTACAGATGAGGAAACTAACTCAGAGGACTTTGGTAACTTATATCCAAGTTCACAGAACTAATAGCAGAGCCAGAATGCAAAGAAAAGTCTGTCGGATTCCAAGGCTCACAATGTCTCTCCCTTTCAGCCCAGGACAAGCAGAGCAGGACAGCAGGACAGCAGGGAAGAGATACTGACTGGACACACAGAAAACACAAGTCACATCTTAGCCAAGGCCATCTGAAGAGAAAAGCTCAACCTCCGAGTCACGCTCACTGGTCTATGGAGAGGCCACTTTCCATGCACAGCATCATCTGAGAAATGCCCAGAGCAAGAGGGTCTTGGCTACCCCAGCACTGCAAAAAGCCTCAGCAGCTCGTGGCCATGCAGGACGTGCCGACAAGACAGCATTTTTCTCTTCAGCATCAGTGCATCCTGGTAAGACGTGGGAGGGAGAAAACCCCATTTGTGAGCTGCTAAGCTGTGGATGTTAACTCACAAGGCTGAACTACACCATGAAAACTGTCTACTATGGAGGCTGCAGCAAGCCATAGAGGGAAATGAATGGGGGAGAGGGGCTTCATCCGGGGGCTACACCCATAAATGAGGCAGGCCTTCTGGAGGGGCAGTCCCTCCTCAGGGAGGAGGGCACCCAGGTGACCCCAAAAGAACCCCGCCCCTCTCTAGGCTGCCTCTGAAGGCTTTTTCCCACCTACCCCACGGTCGGTCTTTCAGGATTTCTCAACATGTTTCCATATGATAGACCCTACATCTGAGGCCCCAGAGGGTCCCTTATCCTAAGGAAAGGGCTACAACCCCCCACCCCCACCACCACTAAACACTGCACCACCCAGGTCTGGTCTCTGGCCTCTTTGAGAAGTCACTCACCTTCCCAGAGCCCTAGGAAGGCGATGCATGCCTCTGGGCACATTCACTTACCATCTCTCTGCATTCCCAGGTGAAAGCCTCTGCTCCAGAGAGAGTCCCTCTGAAGCCGGCTTCTGCCTCTGGAGACTGCTGGTCTTTTGGGAACTACATGGGAGCATCAGTATAAGATGCCACAATGAAACAGTGACGATTCTGTCACCAGGACTTGTTCAGGGCAGGGCCAGGAGCTTTCGTGGGCCTTTGCCCTGACTCCTCTGAGCCAGGCAACTCGTGGCAGGGCAAGGGCTAGGTAGCATCTGGGGCAGGAGGGGCTGAGCCTCACCCTGCACTCTGCCTGGGTGTCCATGAGAACCATGCGGAACCATGTCTACAACATGCTCTATGGAGGATAGCCCCATCGCAATCAGAAAGGTCACACGTCTGTATACAACAGGATGAAATCCTAACCCCCAAGGTGGTGGTGTTTGGAGGTGGGACTCTGGGGAGGTGATTCAGTGATGAGGGTAGAGCTCTTGTGAAGGGGATTAGTGCCCTTATAAAAGTCCCAGGAGAGCTCCCTCGCCCCTTCCACCAGCAAGAAGGTGGAAGAATGGGTCCTCCCTAGACATGGAATCTGCCAGCACCTTGATCTTGGACTCCCCAGCCTCTGGGACTGTGAGAAAGAAATTTGTCTTGCTTATGAGTCACCCAGTCCATGACAGTTTGTTCCAGCAGCTTGTGAACTTCCCACAGATCTCACACCTTCCCTTGGTTTTGCTCCAAGGCTTGGAAATCTCTTTGACAACATTTGGTGAGGCCCTCTCTAAAACCCCTTCTAGGACCACGTTTCTGGAATTCTCTACCACAGATTCATAGAGATATAAATGGAGAGAGAGGTTTTAAAGGAAGTGATGCCCAGAAAAATCACATATGTTTTCTTCAGTAATCATTGTCAATTATCAGCTTCCCAGATCAATCATACTCTTCACGGACGCTGTTATGCTCCACAGCAGCACATTATGACTTTGGAGGTGCCACTAAGGGGTGTTTCCAGGATGTGCAGCACAAAGGCAACCTCAGCTGGATGTCAAGAGCTCTGGCAGGCACTGTCCTCCCTCCTCAGCGGCATCTCTCCAGTACTGATAATGCTCTGCGACTGCTCCCAGCTAATTTGGGAGGAAGCTTTGTGTTGCTTTTCCAGTTCTATTTTTCTTTGTGCTTCTGCTTCTGGTTTCATTCTTCGCCTGCAGCAGAAGTGAGAATGACTAGAACACATCTCTCTCCTGCTAACAGCAAGACATAACATAACATTTCCTTTGCGATTTTCCTCACTGAAGAAGAATGAAACATTACAACTTTCACTCTGTTCTCTTAGCTTCGTGTTCTCAGCATCTAGAAGTGGTATAAACGGACACGTGTGGCGTACCACGTCAGGTGTGAGACCGCACTGGTCTGTAACACAGGGTTGGCTTTGGGGAAAGATGTGACTCGTGAGACAAGGCTGCCTCTAGCTCTGCCCTCTTTCCCCACCGGCCAATCACAGACACACAGGGACCCCTCCCAACCTTTCTTTCCAGGAAGGAAGCCACTCAATGGCCTCGTGTTTCTTCCCTCAAACTGCCTCATTGGCACCCACCTTCATGTCTTTTATCTGGTCTTTGTACAAAGGCCTCTAGTCAACAAAGACCACAGAGCGTCTGACCCGCATCCACGGCCTTACTCTGCTCAACAACAGTAGCACCTCCCAAGTGTCTCTTTCTTTCTGCGCCTTAGACGATGCTCCAAGAGCTGTACCTGTTTTAAGTCATTTAATCCCCTCAACAAGTCCCATGAGGTGAACACTGCTCTTGGCTTCTTGTACAGACCACAGAGGTGGAGACGGAGCACAAAGGATGCCAAGATTGGCCACTAGCAAGCAGGAGACCTAGGGTGTGAGCCCTGAGGTAGGGCCTCTCTGCCTGCCCAGAGTGCTTCTCAGACCCTGCCTCCTTCTTCTAGCTGGCAAGACGGCCATACAGAAGCCCCACCAAGACACCACATGTAGAAATTCTCCTTATAGACAAGGAGAGGGTCCCAGAGAAGGAGGGAACATCCCTTTCAAGGCCCAGAGACATGAACCTCTGCTGGGGTGTGCAGAAGCCACATGGTGGTGATGGAGTGAAGGGAGCTGGTAGGAAGCATTGGGAAGTGAAACTAAAGGACAGTCGAGTCCCGATGATGAAGAGGGGTGGAGATTACAAAGGACCAGAGCTGGATGAAGGTATCCTCACTCCTCCCCTAGACTCCATATGAACAAGCAGCCTTGAACTCTTGAATAGACTGTCAGGCATGACTGGGCCAACGGGGAAGACAGGGAAGGACTTTGTAATGACCACAAAATACCAGCCCTGCCAGCTGAAATGACAGGGCAATCCCCACAGCTGAAGGAAGATCCACAGAGATTCTAAGGCCATGCTTTATTATCTAGAAAAGAAGGCTGAGGCCAAGGGAGGAAAGGTGACAGGTCAGGGTGACACATATGTGTGCAACAGGGAAGCCCCAGCCTTCCTGAGACCAGGTCCAGCACCCTCCCAATGCGCCTCTCCTCTCACTTGTGTAGCTGGCCCCACACAAGACATTCCCAGGCAAGCTTCTCCAAAACATGAGAAGAAAGAACGGGAGTCCACACGCGCGCGCACGCATGCATACACACACACACACACACACACACACACATATCTTGGTTGTCATTTTGAGTATAATTGTTTTAACACCAGCTGTCACATCTGCAGACTTCTTCTGTGGTACCAGTGACCTGTCAGCTCTAGAATAACAAGGATGTGTTTAAAAATAGCCCAAATTCCTAGAATTCTCCACTCCTCATGCTCCCTTCTCCATCTCACTGGCAGGCCTGGTAAAAACTCCACTTCACATTTTTTAGTATAATGTCAAAAAAATTCAATTCAGATTCATTAGGAGTGGTGGTACAAAGTGTGGATGAGAGTAGGTGCTGGGCTCTGTCCCCAGCAGAGCAGGCTGCCAACGTTGGTAGTTGCTCAGTGCTAAGCTCCAGGACATCTGCTTTCTGCAAGTTGCCCAACTGGTGTGCTCACTTCTTCCACTGTCCTCGTGGCTCCATTTCCCCTGGGCTCATCTCAGCAAGCACCCCTGCCACATGATCTCACCAGCTCTCCTTTATAGTGAGCCCACCAGCTCCCTCCATCCTGTCCCAGACCCGACAGAATCATTTCTGACTCCAAGCAGCATGGTAGCAAGGGAAACTTCATTGCCTGCATGAGAAGTGTCTAGCTCAGGAAGAACAACAGCCGCATTACACCTCTCCTGGAAAATCAGGAGAATTGGCTTTGTCCTATTTTGGAGCTTCTTGGCCTTTGACAAATCATTCCACATTAATCAATTAATCTCAAACTCATGTGTGTGTGTGTGTGCGTATGTATGCCTCCCTCTCCCTCTAAAGAAAAGAGAAAGAGTTTGGCAAAAATTGTACAAGCTTTGGAATAAGACCAATTTGGATTCAAAGTCCTGGTCTGCTGGCTCACACCTATAATCCTAGCACTCGGGGAGGACGACGTGGTGAATTGCTTGAGCTCAGGAGTTCAAGAGCAGCCTGAGCAAGAGTGAGACCTTGTCTCTACTAAAATTAGAAAAAAACTAGCCAGACACTGTGGCAGGCACCTGCACTCCCACTTACTTGGGAGGTGGAGGCAAGATCTCTTGAGCCCAAGAGTTTGAGGTTGCTGTAAGCTTTGGTGCCACAGCACTCAATCCAGGATGACAGAGTAAAACTCTGTCTCAAAAAAAAATTTTTTTTGTATTCAAAAATTCAGGTCTTTTACAAAATGCCTAACCTGTGCTCCTTAAAACTGTTAAGGTCACATAAAAACAAGAAAATTCAGAGAAACTGTCAAGAGTCTAGAGGAGTCTACAGAGACAAGATGGCTAAATGGAATATGGCGTCCTGGACACAATTTGGAGACAGAAAAAAAAGACTTCAGGAAAAATTAAGGCAATGCGAATACAGTGTGGACTTTAATTATTAAGGGTATATCAGTCTTAGTTCATTACCTGTGACACATGTTCCCTACTAATGTGAGGCCTTACAGAGGAAACCAGGTATGGAAGATACAGAAACTCTCTATAACACCATTTATTTAATTCCATAAACCTAAAACTATTTAAAATTAAAAGTTTATTTAAAATGTAATGATATAAGGGGAGGCTTTATCTGAACTCTGTTTACCTGCCTAAAGACAGATCCTCCATAAGAACTCAGGCGTCACCAGTCCCTTTCCCAGGGGTTTCATCAACCAGAGAAGACTGAGTCTTATCAGAGGTCCAGGCATGGTGGCCAACGCCTGTAATCCTAGCAATTTGGGAGGCTGAAGCAGGTGCATTGCTTGGGCTCCGGGAGTTCAAGACCAGCTTGAGCAAGAGCAAGACCTCATCCCTAGTAGCAATAGAAAAAATTAGCCGGGTGTTGTGGCAGGTGCTTATAGCCCCAGCTACTTGGGAAGCTGCAGCAAAAGTGTCCCTTGAGCCCAAGAGTTTGAGGTTGTTGTGAACTATGATGACACCACCACACTCAACCCCAGAGTGATGGAGAAACACTGTCTCAAAAAAATAAAAGAAAAAAATCTTATCAGAGGAAAGCAGACTAGAATTTAGTGCCACACCCAGACATGTTGTCCCATATTATCATCTGTTCTTCTAAGAGGCCATTCATATTTCCCCCCAAATCACTTATTCTCACCTGTCTCCTACATCCCCTGTCCTCTATGTGGAGGGTTTATAAGCTTCTCAGTGAAATTTTGGGTATTCACCTTTCTCTCCCATGTTGCCCCTGTGCACACAATAAATTTGTATATCTTTTCTTCTGTTAAGAAAAAATGTAATGATAATCATAATAATAACCTGGTCCCAGGCATTTTAGTGGTGTAACTTGGGGCAACTTATCTCCCAACGTGTCTAAGCCTCAGTTGCCTACTTATAAAGCAGGGTAATAACATCTACCTCATGGGGTGACGTGACACTGAGTGACACAGCACAGGCAAAATGCCCTTCCGCCACAATCCCTAGCACACCATCAACACTCACTAAACACTCCTTTTTAAAATCCCAACTAAGAAACATATTTCTGATTCAATAACACTTAATAAGCAGTCCATATTCAAAATTTTCCCCCAGTTGTCCCCCAAATGTCCTTTATAACTTAAAAAAAAATCTTGACCCAATTTCAAAACTCATACATTATATTCCATCATCAGACGTTTTATTGTCCTTTTGTCTAAAACAGTACCCCTCCCACCTATTTTTTCTTTCACAACATTGATCCAAGGATAAACCAGATAGCCACAGGAGGACAAAGAACAGATGCTTACAAATGATACAAGTGAGGCTGAAGCTTAGCTGCAGGGATGTGCCCATCACTCATTCATGTGACCCCTATTAGGCGGCACCATGCCTTCTACATGCCAGGCATTTTGCAAAGCACACTGTATACGTGGCCTCTACATCTCTCAGCAACCCAATCAAGTCAAGATTATTATCCCTGAGGCTCAAATCATTTACATGACTTGCCTCAAGTCCCACAGCAGTCATCAGCAGAACTGGCATTTGAACTCGGGCTCCAAAGTCATGATCCTTCCTGTACACCATATCCCCTTCCTTCAGGGAGTTCCCATCTCCTAGGAGAGACAAGCATGGACATAAGCCATTTCAACCATACAATAACGTAAGTGTTTACACAGCAAGCAGAAGATGCCACAGGATGCAAGAGAAAGGAAAGTCTCCTGTAGCAGCAAGCAAGGCTTCCCAGGCAGGCAGCCCAAGCTGGGCCACAAGGGGGAAGTGGCATCCTGTCCTGCAGCCACCATGAGGATGGGCCTTTGCCAGAAGGGCACAGATGCACAGAGGGTGAGCCTGAGAAGGAGACTGAGAGACAACTGGAAGCTTTCACTCTCTCTGTGCGTTCCTTCATTCATTTGGTCAACAAATATTGATGGAATTTCTTCAAAGGACTAGGCCTGTTTCAGATGCTAAAACACAGAAGGGACAGAAACTTCATCATCGATGGCCGCCCCAAACTCCAATCTTAGTCTTCCCAGGAGTCTTCACACCACAGAGGAGAGCTAAAACTGTTGATAGAAAAGGTCCCTGCCACCTGTCCCCACCCTCCCTCACTTGTATCTCTCCCCTCCCCTCTCCTTCAAAGCTCCCTTCTCTCTGAATTAATCCTACTTTAATCTTTTCTCTGCACTTATCATGGTTTCAATAGCCTTCTCCAGTAACTCACCCATAAGTACATTAACAGCTCATTAACCGCCACAAACTAACACATTTTATCTCATGTTGGGCCTCGCCTAATCAATGCCTGTAATAAATGCAGCTCCATTTGAATCATCGGCTGCACTTTCTGACGTCGTTCGTCCAAGGCCTTGCTGACCTCCTTGAGCCCTCTCGCTGATTTGCATCATCTTGCCAAATAAGAGCCCTGACAGCCCTGATGCAACAGGAGACGTCCCTGTCCCCTCAGTCTGAAGATGAAATGAGACCCAGAGAGAGGCAGTGAATTTCCCAAGGCTACTCAGCAGGTCGGGCATCAAGTGGAAGAGAGAACATGGGAGTAGTAAGCACTAACCACCCACCAGGCATCTAATCTGCGGGGTCACCCTAAGAGGCAGATACCACCACCACCTCCACTCTACAGACAAGTGCGCGAGGGCTGGGAGAGGATAAAGGACTTGTCTGTGTCTCTAGAAGGAGCCTGAGGCACCTGATCTTAACCACCATGTGCTTTTCTCAGGGTCTCTCCATTAAAGAGGAAAGGAGAGGAGGGACACGAGGAAGTAGAGGTCTGGGAACATGGACTTCAAAGATGGCAGAGGGGAAGCATCAGGGAGCAGGTGCTCTGTGCTCATGTGAGACATGGACGCCTGTATCCCCAGCATCAGGGAGCAGGTGCTCTGTGCTCATGTGAGACGTGGACGCCTGTATCCCCAGCATCAGGGAGCAGGTGCTCTGTGCTCATGTGAGACGTGGACGCCTGTATCCTCAGCATCTGGGAGCAGGTGCTCTGTGCTCATGTGAGACGTGGATGCCTGTATCCCCAGCATCAGGGAGCAGGTGCTCTGTGGACGCCTGTATCCCCAACATCAGGGAGCAGGTGCTCTGTGCTCATGTGAGGATGCCTGTATCCCCAGCATCTGGGAGCAGGTGCTCTGTGCTCATGTGAGACGTGGATCCCCAGCATCAGGGAGCAGGTGCTCTGTGGATGCCTGTATCCCCAGCATCAGGGAGCAGGTGCTCTGTGCTCATGTGAGATGTGGATGCCTGTATCCCCAGCATCAGGAAGCAGGTGCTCTGTGCTCATGCAAGATGTGGACGCCTGTATCCCCAGCATCAGGGAGCAGGTGCTCTGTGCTCATGTGAGATGTGGACGCCTGTATCCCCAGCATCAGGAAGCAGGTGCTCTGTGCTCATTTGAGACGTGGACGCCTGTATCCCCAGCTGCCACTAGGGCAGAGGTGGGCTCCAGATGCTGAGGACTGGCTTTCTTCATACCACCAATTTGCCACCACAAATTCATTAAGAGAAATATGTAATACAAGTCCCCTTTTGTTGAACTGTGGCATCTAGATCTGGCCCAGGATCTATGCTGTTGGTGGGAACCTCACCATCTATTAATCAATCCAGTGCTCCTAGAACCAGTGGGAACAGAAGAATCTCCCACCTCATTGATACAGAAACCAGCACCCTCATATTTACACTCATTCTCTACCTATGCTTGCAGAATTAAATAAACAAAAATCAAAACCTACTTCAGAGGGATTCCTTGAGTAGTAGAGACTTGCTACCTGAAGTCCTGGGACCTCCAGTCATCCTGTCTGCAGCCCCATCTTCTGGTGCACCTGTTCCTGAGCCACTTCTCTTGGGAACCCTGTGAAGCCCCCAATCTCATCCTCCAATATCCATCCCCGCCAAGGCTAAAAACTCAGCTCTGTCCAAATGCGTCTTTACTCACATGGCAGACAGGCCTGGGGCCTAACGGGCCAGGGGGGATTTGTTAGGCTCTCTAGATCCATCATAGTATGAGTGCTTAAGGGTCCTCAAATGCCCATTTAGACAATCCACATTTTCTAACAGCCAGTAAATACTCTAGGACCGGGTCAGCATTTTTAAAGGTCCTTAAATAGCTCATTTGCATAATCCATATTTTCAGAGCCCCTAAGCGTTTGTCCTACCCTTATAATCTCAATCTTTATTAGGCATGAGGAAGGAAAGCTCCAAAGGAATATAGCAGACCTTCCCTCCCCTTCTGGGAAAATTGATTCTTGTTTTTAAAAATGACACATTTTCAAAAGTGGGCACAGAACTACCCATAAAAGGAAAATATTTTAAGGAAAACTGTTAACCTCTGAAGGCCAGTGAGTGACTTTCCTAAAGACAGGATGGCTCTCTGAGGACACTGATCACACACCTGGCCCTGGCTAACACCGCCCACACGTTGGGAGCCCTCCTCTTGCCCACCCTCCCTCTTGCTGGTCATGAAGAATGCAGTCAAGTTCACCTGAACATCTTTTTCAGCATCACTGTCCAGGTTTAGTCTCAGCTCAGTCTCTCCCAGGGGAAAGGAAGGGCGATTTGCTAAGAGAAATTTAGATTCCAGGTTTGCAGGTCATTCAGCAGAGATCTGGGGTAAGGCCTCTGCCCGGTGGGCAACAGCACAGATATTCTTACAGTCAAGAGTAAGCCCCAGAGTGCCTTGAGGAAAGTCCTCCGCAGGACCCACAAAACTGGCCCTCCATCTCTCGGAGAACAGAATTAACTCTTGCTCAGAAGGCCACCCACATTCCAAACCATCTGCAACCACAAGCAAAACACGGATGGTTCTTGCCAAGGGAACGTTTAGCTGAAGAAGCCAGCCATAAAAGAGCACACACTGATAGTTTCTGTTAACACACTTTCCAGAATAGACAAATGAACCTACAATGAGAGAAGTCAGGATCTGAGTGGGGAGGAAGCAGTGGGGACATCTAAAGTCCTGCTAATAGCTTGATCTGGGTGGCGCATGGGGCCGTGTCCACTCTAGGAAGGGCGAATAACGCCCTTAGTTCTGATTTCAACTTTCTTAGCCTTGCTCTGCTGCACTTTAATTTTTACTCTTCAGAGAGCCTTTCCGGGACGCCCAAGTCCCTGGAAAGAGAGACAGATTTTCCTTTGTCCAGACGTTTGAGATTATTTAGGAAAGTGTTAGGGAGAGGGACGATTCACAGCAACAGGACATGCCTAAAGGGACTGAGGCGTCTTTGCTGGTCTTGCCTGGAACCCCCACATCCGCTAGAAACCTCCCCCCACCTCGGAGAGACGAATCTGGTGGGATGGGGCAGGTAGGGGGCAGATAAACTCAGCCAGGTCTGGCAAGGACCCAGGCCTTCCAGTTAAGCGTCTTTGCAGCATAGGCCAGGTGGCTCCCGGCTTCTGCCCAGGCAAGCGGCCCCACTGGCTGAAGTAGGCACCAACCACCCCCCAGGGACCCCTAAGACTGGCTGAACTCAGGGGCGGGGAGAGAGCCAGGGATGGGGGAGATGAAAGGACTGAGAAATAGACGGAGGGTAGGGGTAGCTGGCAGGGAGAGAGAGTCCCTCCCGTGATGAACGCCCCAGATACCAGCGCGGAGTGGCGGTCCCTACCCCTCCTGAAACCGCGGAGAAACCCGGGGCCGGGAAGAGCTGTGCCCAAGACACCCCCGGGTGGGCAGTGGGGCAGCATTTCAGACACAGGTATCTCTCCCCCCAAGCCTGGGCTCCTTGGGACGGGGCCGCAGGGTGGCGGACGAGAAAGGGCGGAAGTACTGCGACAAGGTGGCTGTCTCCGCAGACCTCCTGTCTCCCCTCCCGGCCGTCCACTCCCCCATGGCGGGTGTGGGCAGCTCCTCAGGCGCAGCCAGGCCCGGGAGGGAGCGCGCCCGGACGCAAAAACCCGGCGAGCTGGTGGACCAGCCCGAAGCGCGGCGGGACCTTCCTCCGCCCCCACCCGGACTCGGCGCGATTGGCGGGAGGCCCTCGCGTTCCCTTAGCCGGGCGCGGGGCGGGAAGGCTCGGGGCTCCACGAAGCGAGCCAGTGCCGCGGCCGGGGAGCGGTGGGGCCCCTGCGCTGGCGGCCCGGCAGCGGCGAGGAGACACGGGGGATTCACTGCGCAGGGCGAGGCGGAGAGGCGAGTGCGGTGCGCAGGGGCCCCGTGGCCGCAGGACGCAGGGGGGCGCTCGGCACCGACGCCACGCTCGCTCCCGAGCCCTCGGCTCCGAAGCCGAAGCCGCAAGTCCGTCTCTCCGCTCGGAGGCGCCCGGTCCCCTTAGCCAGCATCTTCCCACCTGGGATCGCCCCAGCTGTCACCGGGAAGTCCCCGGCAGCGGCCCGAGAGCGCCACCAGCGGGCTGGCCGTGGACATGCAGGGCCCTCGGCGGGGCGTACCCCCTCCCCGCCTGCTCGTCACCGCTGCGAATGACGTCACCCGCAGAGCCCCGCCCCGCGCCGCCGCCTTCCGCCGCCGAGTCTGAGCGGCTCGCGCGGGTCCAGCCAGCTCTCGGCCCCGCCTCCTCCGCACCCGCCACCGGAGCCAGCGCGTCTGTGCTCCCACCAGGGGCGCTTCCCGGGCCAGCCCACCAGGCCCCGCCTCTTCCTCTGTTTTTCCCAGTTCCTTCCTCGCTTTCATCTCCTCTCTGACCTTCCATCGCCCAAATTTCGAGCAAGTCACCCGTCTTTTAGATGGACAGATGCTAGAGAAACGTGTATATACAGATATATGGACAAGTCATCGACGGCTGGGTGATAAATTTATCATACAGATGATAGAGGGCTGGAAAGATATAGATGATACAGAAATAGACTATGTGATAGAAAGTTACATATAAACAGATGCATCTGGAGGTTAGAGACATGGTATAGATATGATATGCACACAAAGATAGACCGCAGATAGACGGATAGCGGTAGACCCATGCGTGGAGGAAAACCCAGCGCCCAGCGTCTGGACAGCCTGGCCTTGACAACCTCCTCAATAGAAGTGAGGCTGCAGGTTCCCAGCTGTTTAAGGTGTGCAAACTGTAAAGTGCTTCGAGCCACTTTTAACTAACCACAACAGCAGCTGAGCCCATAAACCAAGTGCTAGCTGCAGAAGGTTTGAGCAGGGCTTCAGTTCTGCAGGGCCTGACTGCCACATGCCTGTGAGCATCACCAAACTCATTCATTCTTTCAACAAGCACCCCACAGGGCCTGCTGCACACTGAGCTGGGCACATCCCCTCTGGCTGGGGGTGTCTCTGACACCCACCCAGCACCTCACCTGCTCCGTGTAACAAGTGCCCTGGGGGAAGTTAGGGACAGAGTATTAGGAAATATAGGTGCTATTAGAAGAGGCTGGCATCTGACCTGGTCTTGTGGCTGGACAGGGCTCCCAGGAAAAGAAAAGGCATGTCAGGCAGAGGGCCTGGTCCCTCCTGGGACAGGGAACAGGTTGGTGGGGCTAGATCACAGGACCCTGCAGTGACAACGGGTGTACAGTGTGCTCAGAGAGAAGGGGAGAGTTGGCTAAGACCAAGTGGAGGGGCTTTGACAGTCAGTCTGTTTCTTCTGTTCCTCCCTCCTCTGAAATACCTATGCCCAGGGACCTCAGGTGACAAAGGGTCAACCCTGCAGTACTCCAGGCCAGATGTTCACACCCCTGGACATGCACCAATCTGAGAGTCGGTCAGCCCTCCCTCAGAAACAGCTCTGGATGTCAAAGGGTTACATTGCTTGTTGGAGGCCCTCCCTCTGTCTGACCGGAATCCTCCCTCTTTCCTGGGACAGCCTCCCCCTCAGGGTGACTCAGCCCCTGGCTCCCAGCTCCCTTCCTGCCACCAGCTAAGTGTGTAAGTGGTTACCATGGCGACCTCAAGGAGCTGGGTTCATACCTTTCCTGATGAGACCTGGATGTTAAAATTGCTCCTGGAATGAATGCTGTGCACAGCTGCTCACCTGCAGAGGTGCCTTCCTCTCTTGCATGAACTTGAGAGGGGAAGGAGGTGGGAAGCGAGGCCTTATGGCAGATGCCTCTACCACCGGACTCTAGGCTGGCACTTTTATTGGTAAGATGCAGGCCCCCAGAGTGGGGAAATAAAGAACATGAGGCCAGGAGCTGAGAACTCCCCAGAGGAGATTGGTGTCCAGGCAGAAACTACAGTTCATGATGGGAGTTTCCACTGCCGTGGGACATGACAGGGATGCCCTTTGACAGTACACTTGGGAAGGATGGGGGCTTATTTGTGAAATATTATTCTCAGCAAAGTTACACATATACCCTCTCCCACTCACACATACACACCACCATGGTTCTTCCTAAAATTTGGCCCATTAATCTCCTGCCCCAAACTGTCAATAGCTCCCCACTGCCAAGAAAGGACACACAACAGATGACCCTGACCTCGCCTTCCTTTTTAAATCTTTTGGGGATGACTTACTAGTACCCTTCCTTGCTGCCCCAACAGAACGCCCCCCCAATGATGCCACAGCCTCAACAGCCACTGCCTGCCCTCCGCAAGGTGCTTCTGAGGCCACCATGCTTGTCTAGAGCGAACCATCTGCCTGGCCACACTCACTTCACAGACACTTCCTCAAGTCATCAGTACCTGCTCCTCAAAGCTCAGCCCCTGTCGGACCCCTAGTTAAAATCAAATTCCTTCCTCCTCCTTCCTGGCTATATTTGTAGACCCCTATTAGGGGACAGAGTCTGCCATGTATCATATGGACTTAAGAATGTCACCCCAAGGCAAATGGGCCCTGAAAGGCAAAACAGGTCTTGCTCATCTTGGTGACCCTTCACCCCTCAGAGGGCCTTGAACAGGGCCCACATAACCGAATTTCACGGCACTACTGCACCCTCACCCTTCTCTCTGCCTTGATTCCTAAGACTTTTACCAAAGATGAGCAGACACCCCAGTCTCTCCCAAGTCTCTCATCCCAAGGATGTCCCATCCCCTGACAAAGAGACAGGACTACAAGAGCAGTGGGGACCAGACCCTCAGCCTCTAGACTTCTGGACCACCATAACTGTACTTCCTCCATCTCAGATCCTTGGGACTGCCCAGCCTGCTCCTCCGGAGATGGAGATGGGCCTCCCTGGCATTGAACAAAAGAGGCAGTCTCAGGAACAGGCTGCTAGAATAGGCAGATGATGCCCCAGTTGTGCCCAATCCCCGGACACGCCTCCCACACGCAGGTGGGGTAAGCAGGGTAGCAGCAGCTCTGGCCTCCAGGACATAGTCAGCTGAGGACGTGGCCCGGAACTGGACAGGCCCCAGCAGAGCCTGCAGATGCAGCCCTGGAGGCAGAGGCTAACGCAGTTAATTGGCCTGAACCTTCAGCTAAGAGTCAGAGCATTGATCAGCCACCGTGAGGCTCAGAAGCTGTGACCTCCAAGGGTGCTTTCCTTCTGCACAAGATTGAACCCAGAAAAGAGAAATCCAATCAGAGGTCATGGTGCTCACTTCCCAGCTGGGCCAAACCGTGGCAGAAAGGCAGCGGTTTATAAATAGTGGAGAGGCAGCCACTGAGAAATGAGTGGAGAGGAGGGAGAACGGCCTCTTTCTCTTTCTCTTTCTCTCTCTCTCTCCCTTTCTCGACAGTCTTGCTCTGTCACCGTGAGTAGAGTGCCCTGGCATCATAGCTCACAACAATCTCAAACTCTTGGGCTCAAGTGATCTTCTAGCCTCAGCCTCCAGAACGGATGGGCCTATAGGCACCTGCCACAATGCCTGGCTAGTTTTTTTCTATTTTTAGTAGAGACAGAGTCTTGCTCTTTCTCATGCTGGTCTTGAACTCCTGAGCTCAGGCGATCCACCTGTCTCAGCTTCCCAGAGTGCTAGGATTACAGGTATGAGCCACCACACCTGGCCAGAATGGCCCCTTTTCCCCTGCAGGAAGGACGTATCCAAGGGAAGGCCAGGCTCTTTTGAGCAGAAGACAGGAGATGGTGGGCCCCATCCCTCCCTCCCTGATAAGGGCTTGGCTCCAGACTTACAGGACAGGTACAAGACAAGGGGACTTCAAAGGAAAGTCCCAGGAATTGGGTTGGGGCTCTCGGTGGAGGAAGGGGTTGTCTCAAGTTACTATGACTTCAACATAGGAAGCCTATGTCATACGGGTAGCCCCCACACAGAAACATGAGTCCACTCTCCTGTCATTGGTCTGTCCCTCCAGAAATGTCTCCATCTGTCCGGCGATCTAAATACATGTTTATAGTCATTCAAGAATTCCCCAAGTGAGGGCTGAGTCCCGACTGTGTGCCAGGCCACCTGCTGAGCTCCTTGTGACCTCCTCCATAATGTGCCATTCCATCTGGGCATCAAAGGGTGTTTGTGAGACTCAGAGGAGAAAACTAACACCAATGTACTCGTAGCCCATGGAGCGTAGTGCACGTGCCTGCGAGTTGTGGCTTCGATGGGGCGAAGCCCTTTGAGTGCTTCCGAGGAGGGGACATTCTAGCTGCTAAGAGACTCCCTGCCCTCCCCTTCCTTCCTCAGCCCTTGAACTCTCAGCTGAGGAACTCTTGATTATTAGCCTTCATAGGCTGGTTTCTCGGTCCAACTTTGTACCATAAAGTCTTTTCCCCTAATCTGGAGGTTTAGAATATGTTTTTGAGATCCTTATCCAAAGCCCGTATTAGTAAGTGGTAGACCCAAGCTTTTTAGTTTTGAAGCTTGGGCCTTTTCAACTAGACCATGCACAAATAGAGAGATGACCTCTACCTTTCTATCAGTTATTAGTATTTCATTAATCAATATTCAATACCTCTGGTCCCTCTGTAAGGTCCTCCCTGTCCTAGAGCAGGAGCAGGGGCTCTAACCCAAGGCCAGCCTTTGGGCTGGGAGACAGGATGTGGCCTCTGCAGACACGCAGGGCAGGCATGTCCCTCCCTCACCCTCCGCAGCAGGGCTGGTGCTGATGGTGCCGCTCCCCCTTACCCGCCGAGACAATTTCAGCTCCAATTTGCTCAAATTCCAGACCAAAGGCTCTGTCTCTGCCTCTGATGTGCTGAACAAAACCAGAGCTGGGAACTCGGCGCAAGCACTGAGTCAGGAGAGACTGTGCGGGCGGGCACGCAGGCTCGCAGCTTGTCTGCTCCGCTTGCTGGTGGCTGGGGCTCCTCACTGCCCCTCCACCCACCCATTACCTGTTACTGGCCATGCATATGGGCTACAGTTGGAAAAGCATGGCAGGTGTGGATGGTGGGTGTCCTAGGCTGGGGAAGGAGGGTACACAGATGTAGGTGCCCCATGGGTGGGGTTGGTTCCTATAGAGAAATTTTCCTGTCTTAGAATCTACCAAGGTCTCTTGAGGAGGGAGGTGGGAGAGGAGCCACAAAACTCTGGCTCACCCCCTCTGTTCAGGGGTGAGCAATCTCACAAGCAGAGAAGCCCCCCCCCCCCCAGACTGTGCCTTCCTGCGTTTGACAGCGGATTTCTCTCCGTTAGCGTTTCCTCCAAAACATCCTCCCTGCAGAGGCGCCTTCCTCTGTATCCTCTCTGCCTCTTTGCCCTGCCCTGAGCTGCCTGCAATCCTTTCCCTCCCGAGCTGTGTCTCTCTCCTGCACCTGTCTGCATTACCAGGCACCTTGTCTTTCTCCAGCTAGATGAGTTGGGTTCCCAAAGACTCCAGGGGCAGGAACATTTGCAGAAAGGCAACTTATAACCTTAAGAGATCAGGGCAAGGTGAAGCATTATGGCAAACCTAGGAAGGTATTTGTAAGTATTTCTTCATATACACCGTAGCACACAGACTGCCCTCTGCCAAAGACATTTCACACATCCTAAAGTTGTCACAAAAGGTCATGCACGATCGATTCCCAGTTTCCATCCTTTGTGCCATAGAAGCAAAGGGGATTCCCTTCCCCGCAGTTCTAAATGCATTATTTTTGCCTTGTTACAGACAACACACCTATAGAAGGGGTGTGTGCGCCTGATTCTCCACCCAAGTGTTTACTCCTTGCTCCCTGACTTCCAGCTGTGGGTGCCTCTTTTCCACCCCATCTCTGCCCAGCCCTGCTGCGTGACCTGGGACGAGATTCCCAACCTCTTATGAGTCAGTTTCCTCATCAGTGAAATGGGGTCGTGCAGAGCCCATGTTGTAGGGATGCTCTAAGGATTAAATAAGGTAATCCAGGCAAGATGCCCAGTAAAGTGTCTGGCATATAACAAGTATTTTATAAGTGTAGCCATTCATTTGTTATTAATAAATGCAAATATCACTCGCTACATGTATCTGAGCCTTCGCTTCCCACCTTGGTCTTTCAAGGACTTCTGCTCCCACGCTGGATGAAGTTTTATTTCTTGCACTACAATGTCTATTCAGAAATTCTAACTTGCTGTCACACCTCTGCCCAAAAGACCGCCTCACCCCTACTTCTGTCAGGTACCCTCCCTTCCCCATTTCCACCACCAGCTGAAGGTGCCTCATCTACTGGGCCCCTTGGGGCCTAGGACAGCTGTGGTTACAGATAGGAGTGGCAGAGAATCTAGAACTGACTCCTCTTCAAGACACTACACACAAGATGTCAAGTGTGTGTGAGGCCGTGGACCCCAGGAACTTCCAGAACTGGACTGTCCCTCCTCCTCCCAGAGCTATCCACATGTCCTGGGCTGGGGCAGCCCAGTCACCAGTAGGTGGCTCCCTACCATGGTTGCGTCTGGGGCCCGTGATCCCTAGTAACCCAAATCCGTGGGAAGCGCCGAGAGTCCAATCTCTCCTAAGAGGACGAACAAGGCGTTCGCCCTTCAGGAGGCCTTGGAGTGGACTGGAGCATGTCATACAGGGGTGAGAATTTATTTCTTCACAAGTTCCAGTGCTTAGGACAAATTTCCAGACACTTCTGTCCCTGTCCCGTCTCCCCTCCCCACACCCACCTGAGGAACCCCCGCACTCACCTCCACCAGCTTCATGTCTGCTCCAATAGAAACTTCAATTCTGTGGTTCCCTTTGATGCCTTTCAACACACTTTTATATAACCTGACTTTAGAGCCTTGTCTTTATAAATGCTTCCTTTCTAAAAGGAGCCGATGCCTTTGGCTGACAAAGTCTACTCAAAAAATACCTACTGAACACCTGCTCGGGCCTGCTGAGAGGTAGACACCAGGGACAAAGGGAGGGAATGGCAGGGGACAAAGGACGCCGGAGACACATCCTTCCCTTCCAAGAAGCTTAAAGTGGAAGTGGCATGGGGAGGAGACAGACACTCACACAACTGATCAGAGCTCGTGCAGTGCTTGCTGAAGATACCAAAAGAGGTGAACGCAAATTGCTTCTGGAACAAAAGGCTCATTCCTATGTTTGCACAGGCCTGGGATTGCAAGTTTGTGAATTCGTGAGTTAGGATTTCTGAGTAGACATTGTAGTGCAAGAAATAAAACTTTTGATCTTAATACTACTAATACATGCCAGATAAAGTGTGAACTGGGTGAGCCATTAGTGAAGGTCTGGGTAAGAGACTATTGTCCCCACCTGCGGAGGAAGGCCTACAGACAGCCTCTATTTATACACAGCTGTGTCCCCAATATGGCATCCGCCAGCTTCACGCAGCTACTGAGCACTTGAAAAGTCCAGATTAAGGGCAGCGCCTGTGGCTCAAGGAGTAGAGTGCTGGCCCCATATGCCAGGGGTGGTGGGTTCAAGCCCAGCACTGGCCAAAACTGCAAAAAAAAAAAAAGAAAAGAAAAGAAAAGAAAAGTCCAGATTGAGTTGTACTATGAGTGTTAGACCAGATGTCAAAGAATCAGTATGAAGATTAAATTAGTTCATGAATATATTTTATATTGATGACATAGTTAAATGATAACATTTTATACAGTCATGCATTGCTTAATGATGGGGTACCTTCCAAGAAATGCATCATCAGGTGATTCTGTCCTTGTGTGAACATCGAAGAATGTGTTTACACACACCCAGGCTATCTGGTATGGCTTAGTGCTCCCAGGCTACAAACCCATACAACCTGTCACTTCACTAAATACTGGAGGGATTTAGTGCAGTGACTCCCACCTTGGCTTCCCCAAATGCTGAGATTATAGTGTGAGCTATCTCGCCCAGCCTATGTTTCACTTACTACTCAATGTTGTAATACTTCATATACATATCTTTGTTCTTGTACTAGACTGGAAAATATTGAGGCAGAATACATGTCTGATTTATTTTTGTAGCCCCAAAGCACCCAGCTTTTCTTATTACAGTCTCCAGCCTGTAATAAGAAAATCTCAAAGGACATTTGTCAAATGAACACATGTGGGCCCCCCCCCCACACCCCCCCACACACACACACACAACAGGCAGCCCTGGTCCTTCTGCAGCTGTTTCCAAGCAGGTGTTTACATCTCCATTCAGGGTTTCTGAGATGGGGCTCCCGGGGCTGGGGGAGGAAACTTGGATTGCTCCGGAGGTCCCCCATGACTCTGAACTCTAGGAAGCTAGTGCCCCTCTGGGAGAACCTTGCCTTTGCTCATCTAGTTTTTCTTCTGATTCCTTTACAAGTTGGCACCCGACATAGGGCTGAGAGCCAGATTAGCGATGAAAGCTGTCAAAAATATCTCCCCTCCAGAAAAAGCAAAGGAAAACAACATCTTGGTGGGTCTTTCCAGGGGAAGAAAAAGTGAAATAGTCTCTTTTTGCCTTCTATGTGTTGCCCGAAAATGGCAGTTTTGCAGAGAGAAAACATATTTTTCCTGAGCAAAGCTGTTTGTGGTGTGAAAGATAGAGCGTGTGCTGAGCACAAAGACACAAATTGGCCTGAGGCTCAGCTATGCGTGCTATTTCCACAAGAGTTTAGATGGGGGAGGAAGGGGCTGGGGAGAAAGAAAAATAAAATCTTTGTTTTGTGAATACAGAAAAAAAAAATGTTGGCCTGGATCCTGGATCAAATTCAAACCTAGTGTCTGGCACAAAATAGGCCTGTAGTAGAGATGCTCTGCCCGGGCAGGGGAGCTGGGGCCAGCACCCCATTAGCTCTCTCCAGGCTGGCCAGGGAAGGGGCAGGCTCACTCCAACAGCAGGAGGCTTAGGAGCTGGGGCCACCACAGACCGCAGTCAAGTGCCCTACCCAGGCTCTCTGCCCCCGGCCCTCTAAGGACTGACCCCACCAGGTTTTTCAGAAAATTGAAGGAGAAGGAGGTGAGGCCCATGAGGGCATTCGCACTGGCCCTATCCCTACATAAGCTCTGAGGAGAAGGGTGGCTTTGCTAGTGATGGAGATGGCAACAGTGATGGTGATCACAAAGATGAAGAAAATGATGACAATGGTAACAGTAATGATGACAATGGTAACAGTAAGGGTGGCAGTGATGGAGAAGATGATTATGATATTTAGGTGCAGATAATGATGTTAAGGATGGTAACAATGACCATGAAAGGGTGATGACAATGACAGTGATGGTGGTGGTGGTGATGATGATGATGACAATGGTGGTGGTGGTGATGATAGTGATGGTGGTGAGGATGATGCTGACGGTTGAGAAACATCCTTCCCTTCCAAGAAGACACTTGGTGATGGTGACAATGATGCTGATGGTAATGGTAGTGATTATGATGATATGTGATGATGATGGTGTTGGTGGTGATGATGATGATGGTGGTGGTGATGATGGTGATGATGATGGTGGTGGTGGTGATGACGGCGATGACAATGGTTCTGGTGGTGATGATAGTGATGGTGGTGAGGAAGATGCTGATGGTAATGGTGGTGATTATGATGATATGTGATGATGTTGGTGTTGGTGGTGATGATGATGATGACGATGGTGGTGGTGGTGACGATGATGATGATGGTGCTGGTGGTGATAGTGATGGTGGTGAGGATGATGCTGACGGTTGAGAAATATCCTTCCCTTCCAAGAAGACACTTGGTGATGGTGACGATGATGCTGATGGTAATGGTAGTGATTATGATGATATATGATGACGATGGTGTTGGTGGTGATGATGACGACGACGGTGGTGGTGGTGATGCTGATGATGACGATGGTGGTGGTGGTGGTGATGATGATGATGATGATGGTGGTGGTGATGATGGTGATGGTGGTGATTATGATGATGTGTGATGATGATGGTGTTGGTGGTGATGACGATGATGATGATGGTGCTGGTGGTGATGATGGCGATGACAATGGTTCTGGTGGTGATGATAGTGATGGTGGTGAGGATGATGCTGATGGTTGAGAAACATCCTTCCCTTCCAAGAAGACACTTGGTGATGGTGATGATGATGCTGATGGTAATGGTAGTGATTATGATGATATGTGATGATGATGGTGTTGGTGGTGATGGTGGTGATGGTAGTGATTATGATGATATATGATGATGATGATGATGATGATGATGATGGTGCTGGTGGTGATGATGATAGTGCTGGTGGTGATGACCATGGTGGCAGTTGGTGACAATGACCCCTGCCTCACTTACTGTGGACACCTGTCCATAGCCCTTTTTCCCTTCACAGCTCTACCAGCCCCTTAGACACAGAAGGGGCCTTTCTCAAAGTGTACTGGAAGTCACTCAAACAGTCATCTGAGAACCACCTTAATCAGAAACCCCCCAGGGTATGTGTGAATTATGTCCAAGCCCACCCCAGAGTTTCAAATTGTGACTGAAGGGGGAGAGGGCCCAGGAATGTGCATTTAAATGTGCTCCCCAGGAAGGTCTTATGTATACTAGAGGTGGAGGACCATCCACAGAGGCAGCACCTTCACTACATATGAGGAAACTGAGGCCCAGAGAGGAGCAAAATGGCCAAGCAGGATGGCAGAGGGAGGACTTGAAGTAGATCCTCAGAGTCCAAGGCAGTCCGCTGCCACTCCAGCATGGCCTGTCAGTCATTCAATAGTTGTGTGCTAAGTGCCAGCTGTGGGCACAGCCCAGGACCAAGACCAAACCAGAAAAAATACAACCAGGCTGCAGAGTGGGGCGTGCCAGGCGAAGGGACAGAGGAGGGTGGAGGGAGTGAGATGGGGACAGCTGGAATGCCTCAGAGATCCGGGAAGGCCGCTTAGAGGAGCCACCACTTCAGCTGGAACTTTGAAGGGTGAACACAGTTTAGCTAAACAAAATAAAGAGAAAAGCACCCAGGCCAGAAGGCTAGCATGATCACAGACAGATGCCCAGGACGTTTATGGGGAATAGGAAGAAGCTACATTCGTTCTGAGCCTGGGGTGAAACAGGAGGCATAAAACTGGGGACCCAAGTGCAGCGCCACAGACGGGGGCCTTTACCTTCTTTACCTTCTGGGCAACACAGTGCCACGGCAGGCCTTCAGGAAGGGAGCGCTGTGCAAATTACAACAGATAGGAGATAATTTGTCCCTGAGCCAGGCCTCTAAAGTTCCCAGCATGTGACTGCCAGGGTGTGACAGGACAGCTGCAAATTCCTCAGGCCCACCCTCCCTCTTGGTTATGGGCTGGAAGGGTATGTGTGCGATTTTCACAACCATGCTTTCAGATCCATGCTCTGTCCCCACCCAGCACCCCCTTCTCCGACTCCATCCCAGGCACCTTGCCTGTTCCCTGGCAATGATGACTAAGATGGGCTTCTCCTGGGGTCCAAGGGTAATGTGCTGGCCAAACCTAGAAAGGCCATGTGGTGGTAGCAGGGGTAGGTGGGACCACCAGCTGGTGCCCCAAAGACTCTGACTTTCATAGACACACATACATTTAATGGCAACAAGATCTTGGGCCAGTTGCTGAGTCCCTCTGAGCCTCAGTTTCCCCATCTGTAAGGTGAGGATGATGATATGTACCTTAATGGGCTACCATGAGGTCAAAAGTAATGTATGACAGATGGCCAGTCCAGTGCCCAGCCCAGCGTGCATGCAGGCTGTCTGAAAGCTGCTCGAGTGGTGATGATGACAGTGACAACAGTGACATAGCACCCCATCTCCAGCTTGAACCATTGGCATCATCAGCAGCATCAGCAGGACCATAAAGCCATCCTCCCAGGTTGTAGCAGTCCAGCCCCAACCCCAGCCACTCAGGAGCTCTTTGCTTCAGGCGCTGGGAGACAGAGGATGAAGGCCAAGTCTCTGCACGGAAATGGGCTCATCTGATGTCCTGGGGACAAAGGATCCAAGTGGGTTAAACTGGGCCTCAAAAGACCCACACTAAGCAGCCTGAAAGCAGGTCCTGCTCTGCAGATAAACGTCCAAAGCCCAGCCAGAGGTTCTTGCTAAAGAATTTTGGAGGCCTCACACATCCTGTTCTGCCCAGAAAGGCACAAATAAAGATTTCGCAAATACTAATTTTCATAACTCCTGACAGGTGTAGAGACAGCGGAGAGTCATTCCCAGAACATTATCAGATTCACCCTCCCTGTGGGCAGGCAGGGAGATCAGCATGTCTACATTTCAGGTAGGGAAACTGAGGCAGGGGAGTGAGTAGTTTCCTTGAACTGGTATATCACGTAAGGAAAAAGGCAGGTCTGATTCTACCTGGGTATAGTGCTTCTCTAGCCATGTCAGGCTAGATCTGCTTGAGAAAGCAGAGAAGTTACCCCCGATGTCCTTCCTTATCAGGGAGCGAGAAGAGCATTTCTGAGCTTCTCAGATTCTCAGAAAGTTTCTGGTCCTCTCTTCCTGTCCTAAATGACAGGAGGCTGACTTAGGGAAAGCCACTGTCCCCTGTTTAAAATGAGAAAGACCAGGTCAGGCGCAGTCGCTCGCGCTGTAATCCTAGCACTTTGGGGGCCCGAGACGAGTGAACTGCCTGAGCTTACAGGTTCGAGACCAGCTTGAGCAAGAGTGACACCCCATCTCTAAAAATAGCCAGGTGTTGTGGCGAGTGCCTGTAGTCCCAGCTACTTGGGAGGCTGATGCAAGAGAATCGCTTAAGCCCCAGAGTTGGAGGTTGCTGTGAGGTATGATGTCACGACACTCTACCAAGGGCAACATAATGAGACTGTCTCAAAAAATAAAATAAAATACAATAAATAAAGTGAGAAAGACCCCACAGAGACCTTCTTGGGTCAACTAGTTTTTAGACAGTCAAACTTGACTCTCACTACCAGTTTTCAAACAGTTGACCTTGACTCTCACTACAGCAATAGCAGCATTCCTGACAGCTCCTGAGGAAGGCACATCCCCTCAGACCTGCTACATCAGAATCTGTAGGGGTGGGTCCCAGGAATCTGTATTTTGGCAAACTAAATACTGAGAATTTGGCATGCTAAATCTGAAACACTAGAATTGGAGAAAAATAGCTCTCAAGGTTGGGGGGATTCTTTTGAGGGTTAATGTAACTTTGAGGCCCGTTTCACTGGGTTGATGTAACTATGTTTTAAACCACAATTAAAAGCCAGCCCTAAGTCATGGGCCAAATTTTGACCCATGGGAGCCATCTTGGTCCAGCTTAGATGAAAATTTCATTGGAGCTCCCTGGAAGATGGCTATGGCTGTCGTGTCCTTCCATGAATACCCCGTCCTGCTGGATACACAGGTGAGCTCTGCTCAGTGATATCAGGCCTGGCACTGCTTGGGACGCCCTCCCAGACTGGGTATGAAAGCCAGGGGAGGAACATCAGTGACATCTGCAGGTTTTTGTATTTGCTATTATTCTCCTAATAGAAAAAGTGCTTTGAAGGGTGAACTAGCCACTGGTGTTGGTGCATAGCTTCCCAAGGGGACTACTTTGAAGGTGACAGTGGTGATATTCAGCAGTGACGTATGTGGCACTCTTCCTGAGTTTGAGAATTTAATTGTCCAACCTCGTACTTATAATGGGCAACAGGCTTTGCTTAGTGATTCTACTGTGAAACAAAAATGACCCAGCACTCCTCTGTCAAATGTCTGGCTGTGTTTCACCCAACTGGGAGGGCCCAATAGCGATAGATTGAGCTGTTAGAAAACTCTTTACCATTTACAACAACCACTTACTTGATCAGAACGTTCTTAATCCTGTGTTGAGCACACATTCAAAAAGGAAATGATTGGGTGCGGAAAGCCATGTACAAAACAAGCTACTAATTATCATCTCTGATTTCCAATTTGTGTGTCCCCAAAATAAGCCCATTTTTGTCATTTACTGATTTAATAACTAGTGAATGTTCTAAGTTTTTAACTATGGGGTCCTTCATATGAAAAACATTATTCATATCTATTTTGGTTTGGGGGAACCTTGTTTTAGGATTTAATTGGAGAAAAAGATGCCCCTGCTTTTTAAAGGTGAGAAATTTACTCATTTAGGCTCATTTTATAGCTGAGGGATGTCATGTGGCTCACCCAAGACCACCTGGGCATTTTAAATACACAGTTAACCACCTCCCTACAGTGACCACCTCCTTACATTGACCTAATTTTTATAGACTGAAAGCACATCACATGTACATGTGAGAACAGCAGGCCTCGTTCCTCATGTCAATCGCCTCTGTATGTTGACCAGTTTGGCATAGTCCCTTGGGTGGTCATCTTACAGAGGTTCCACTGTAATTACACCACACAGCAGGGAAACGCTTGTTCAGGGAACGGGCAGGCTCTACTACATTGGGGAGAGAAGCTAAGAGTATACTTTAGGGACTCGGAGAAGTAATTTTAGTCATTTAACGAGCTTACATGATTTTTGTCCTCCCTTTGGCCAGAGCTGCCTCAGTGGGTTTCTGTTGCTACAGCTACCTGGTTACATCCACTCATTTTCCAGTAGGGAAGCCTCCCTCCTCTGGCCCGTTTGACTTGGTTTACAACCCCACTCCCAGCTCATGTGCCCTAGCCACGTGGGGGTCTCAGGCAGGGTTCAGGGCCAGGTAGAGCCAGAGAGATTCAAGGAGGAGCCTGGCAGGAATAGGCCTGTCATGTCATCACTGTCACTGAGGCCAAGAAAGTACACACGTGCAGTTTGGTTTGTTGCCTTGCATATGCAGAGCAGAGAGGCAGCCACCAGCCAACAGATTCACACTGTGAAAATGCATTTCAGATCTAATTTGGGCGTCTGAAATAGAAAGGAGGGAAGGGCAGATCAAAAATTCAGGAGGGGGCAACCCAAGAGGAGAGACCGTAGAGCCACAGAGAGGGCTGGACTGAGGCCTGGGAGTAAGAGGCACCAGGGCCTCAGACACCCTTCAACACCTGGGGTAGGAAGCACCACAGCCTCAGGCTACACATGCCCCACAAAGACCCCCAGCAGATATTCCTTGCACTTGACCCTCCTGAGTACAGTGGCTGGGACAGCAAGGGCTTGAATGTGTGTGAAATGAATAAGTGACTGTCCAGGCCCTCCCTGAGCAGACAGTCCCCACTCGGGAAGCCCACTCTGAGCCAGAGTTGCAGGGAACCAGGAGAAAGCTGCTCTCCAAAGAGCAAAAGGCTGTCAGCTGTCAGCAGAACAAGCTTCCCATCCGCTCCTTAAAAGCACAACTCACTACTGCTGATACGCTGAATTATTTATGCCACCTAGCTGGGGATTCCCCACTTTCCCCTCGGCCCAACCTGGAATGGGAGGAAGAAGAAAGGGAAGGGAACGGAAGGGAAAGCCCAGGCAGCCACTCAGGAAGGATGAGACTTGGCCTTGAGAACAGGGCCAGGGTGAGGATTTTGGAGGGCCTCTCTCCTTCCTGCCCAGGGCACCACGCTTGCCAAAGGCCCTTCAAACCCCCCCCAGCCTGGCCCGCTTAGAAACTACAGAAATGCCCTGCTCACAATTCTACAGGTTGCCGAGTCCAGGGTCGGGCACCTGTAGGTTTGGTGTCATGGACAGCACCTTCAGGCCATGAACACAGTGGCTCAGTCTCTTTCACAAGGACACTGGCCCCTCCTGGCTCCACCCTCATGACTAATCCTCCCCCAGGGCCCCTACCCCCTGATACTAGCACAATGGGGTTAGGATTTCAGCACAGGAATTCTGGGGGGACACAAACATTCACCCCATAGCACATGGCCTCTTGTCGGGTTAGAGATGGGGTCCATAGCATCTCCCCCACATGAACAGCTGGGGAAAGCCAACTCTCAGGGTCTGGGGGTTTGGGGGGCCTGGACACTGAGAGAACCAGACCAACGCTATCTTAGGCTGGAATATTGCCATATTAGGTATTAAGTTCCCGTTCCCCCGCCATTTTTTTTTGTAAGTTTCACTTTCCAGTAAGCCCAGGCAATTCCCCGAAATCTTGAGACAGCCACCCCCCCAAACAGGCACCACCCTCTGGATCAAGTTGTATATGCCCCGCTTGCTGCGCCGCATTATAAAAATCCCCTGTTCCAGAGCTTGGGGCTCCTGGCTCGGATCTGTTGCAGCCGAGCCCCCAGGAGCCCAAGCTCGAGCTTTCAATAAAAGGCTCTTTTGTATTGGACTCAGCTCCTTGGCGGTCTTTGGGGGGGATTTCGAGATCTGGGCACAACAGACACAACTCCCCGATTAGGTGGGTATGTTGGGCAAGTGATGCTAGGGACAATTTTTGAGCCTCTCCTCCATGTCAGGTCCCATCCAGGCTGCCTGGACATGGGACACTGTGACAATTACTCATTCCAACCCTCTTAACAGGCACCTAAGGGGGGGACTACCACCCCCACCAGGGTTGGAGCAGAAACGCTATCAGGACATCAGGGAACCGTTCCATGTACCATACATCCTTGTAGTAAATTTTAGAAATGCTGATTCATGAGGAGTTTATAAAAGCTTGGAGAACGGTTGTGACAAAATATTAAGAAAAAATAATATGGACAGGAAATTGTGCAAAGACCATGATATCAACTTCGCTTCTGAAAATAGTGTTGACAATGCAAATGTCAACAATGCAAAGGGGAGGAACCAGGAAAGTTAATAGTTGGTGATCAGCGATCTCTGCGTAGGAAGTGGTGGGTCATGGTAGATGGGAGGGGGGAGGGGCTTGAAGGCAGCCCTACTGCCATCCAGCCCAGGCCAGGCCAGGAAAGACTCCAGCTGGTGAGTGCTTGCACACATACTAAAATTGAAACGATACAGAGAAGATCAGCATGGCCCCTGCGCAAGGATGACACGCAAATTTATGAAGCGTTCCATATTTTTTGATACATGTATGCCATGGAATATTATGCAGTCTTAAAGAAAGATGGAGACTTTACCTCTTTCATGTTTACATGGATGGAGCTGGAACATATTCTTCTTAGCAAACTATCTCAAGAATGGAAGAAAAAGTATCCAATGTACTCAGCCCTACTATGAAGCTAATTTATAGCTTTCATATGAAGGCTATAACCCAACTATAGCACAAGAATATGGGGAAAGGGCCAAAGGTGGGGAAGGGAGGCGGGAGTTTAGAGTGGAGGGAGGGTAATGAGTGGGGCCACATTTATGGTGCATCTTAGAATGGGTAAGGCGAAACCTACTAAATGCAGAATACAAATGTCTACATACAGTAACTAAGAAAATGCCATGAAGGCTACATTGAATAGTTTGATGAGAATATTTCAGATTGTATATGAAACCAGCACATTGTACTCCTTGATTGCACCCATGTACACAGCTATGATTTAACAATAAAAAAAAAAAATTGATGCATTAATTTTCTGTGACTGCTGGAACAAATCACCACAAACTTAGTGGCTCAGACACACACACTTATTATCTTACAGTTCAGGAGGTGAGAAGTACAAAATGGGTTTTATTATTATTATTTTAATTAAATCATAGCTGTGTACATTAATGCGATCATAGGCAGAGAACAGACCTCCTCCCCTGGCGCCTCTAGGAGGCTCTGTCAATGCTTTCCAGGGGTGGTGAACACGCGGCTAGAGCCGCATGCGGCTCCTGGCCAAAATGAATTTCGGCTCTTTGCCTCTTATCATTATTTTGTATACTGTGGCTCTTTGCCAAGTTTGGATTTTGTTATGCTGCTTCTGAGGAGGGAC
>CAUYPK010046409.1:0-33381 GCA_963574355.1 Loris lydekkerianus
GATACACACCACAAGAACTTCAGCCAATACTTTTGTTGTGACGGTTAGCGTTTATTCCACAGAAATAAACAAAGCTTTAAACATATCAAAAAAAAAAAAAAAAAAAAAAAAAAAAAAAACAGAATTGAATAGCACTTATAGAAATTGCTAAAGTGTTTTTGCCAATATGGCTAACTGGAAGCATTCCTTTTCCACTCAGAGAAATTAAGACATTGCATGGACAATTACACATTGATTATATCACCCAAGAGGCAACATAGGTGTTTAACAGAAAAACAAAAGGAAACTCTAAATTCTGGGAAGGAAGAGGCAACAGGCAGTCTTCAAGACAAGATCAACCAAAAATGCAAAGTGAATCCCTGTTACAGGAGAGGGTGAATGAGTGTCTTTCTATCATTCACTTTCCCACTGGGGAATCACATTATTAAGGCTGTGGGACACCAACTTTATTTTCCCAATCCCTCCATCTAACTTAAGGAGCAGAGAGAAGGGAGACTGTGAGAAGGACCCACTTCCAGAAGTGTCCACACATGTTCCAAATCTACCCTACTACAGTAAGATGACATTCCTAACCTTAAATCTTAACAAGCTGTGCCTGGTCCTTGGATCTAGCAATAGCACCAGTCTGTGGTATTAGAGAAACTTGGACTGGGGTGTGGGGAACAGAGGCTTGGATGGGAGAGGGGGTCCCACAACCAGGACTGAGGAATAAGCATGGTGCGAGCTCCAGCCACTGGTGCTGGGGACCTGGCCAAAATGCTGTCTTCCTTGTCTGACTGCTTAGTTTGATCTTCTGCCAGTCAGGACAGCAAACAGAGCCTTGAGGGACCAGGATTTGAGAGGGAAGCAAGTTCCACTCCTGCTGGCTAAAGCTGTGGCTGCTGAGACTACCTCTCTCTCCTGCTACAAAAACTTAAGCATAGCTTTGCCCGTCCCTTCACCCAAGCATTTGGCCAAGGGTCTGAGAACTTCCCTGGTCTCCCTATAAGCACTGATGGTGCCTGAGTACAAGCTTACTTGGTCTAGCTCAGCTCAGATTCACACCATCTTCATGACAAAGCACAGAATCCAGGCTCTCAAGGGTTTCACAACCCAATCCACCTCTAGGGCTACCTGAGCACTTCTCTGGGGGAAGAGAGGCTGGGTCTAAATCCTACTGCTATCCCCATAGCTGGCTCTTACATGTAAGCCCCACCTAAAGACAGCCACAGAGCCTGTTGCTATGATTCCTAACACAAGAGCACAATACTCAAAAACACTACAGCTTTTCACAACCACTGCTAACCCCATAGCCCCCACCACCTCAGCTGGCCAGGAGACCATGAATCCACTTACCTATGAGTTATGCTGCTACTAGAACTAGCATGATAAAGCTGTCCTGACATCTTAGAGTTGGCCTGTTTGAAAATGCCAAAACAGGTGCCAGCACACACAACTCTAGGTCACAACCATAGATATGCTTAACCCACCAGGACTACCACTAAAATCTGAAGAAGGACCCATCAGGCATTCCAATCCCAAGAACATCTTCATCACAGCCACTTCCAATAACTTCATTCTAACATACAGAAAATTCACATTATAAAGCTTAACAATTAAGTTCACAAATTCATCCTAGTTGAAGTGCTACATACTTCATTGTTGAATATCACTATGTTCATCTTTAAAGTACTCCCCTTGGGAAACTATGCACTGACAATAGCACCTACTTCACCCTTCAAGGCAATTTTGGAACTCTTTTTCTGGAATGGCCATCGGAGCTGTTGTCATATGACATACAGCAACAATAATGAATGCCACTAAGTAAGAAATGTCCACATTAACACAGCTGTGAGACACTAATACACCAAGGTTATGAACCTTTACTGGGTTGTTTGTATGGTGTCATCAATGTAAGCACACAGTGGCAAGTTTGTGAACTTAATTGCCAGAGCTTGTACAGTGACAGGTCTGATGACTATTCCAGAAAAAGAGCTTCAAAATTGTTTAGAAGAGTGAACTAGGTGCTGCCAAAGGGAAGTACAAAAGTGAATGTAATGATAACCACCTATGAGGTATGTAGCACTTTTTCTAGGATAAGTTCTCAAACTTAATTTTCAGATCTTATCATATGACTTTAATGGTATTTAAAGCCAAGGAAATTATACAGAGTCTTTGGCATTGCGTGTACCCCAAAGTAAAGCCAAAAAGACCAACTCAACCAAAATCACAGTCACTTCTTCAAGAAAATAGTGCCCCCACTATGAAAGTACATTCAAAAATGAGAATATGACTGTTGTTCTAGATGTACAGAAATCAATGTAAAGATACAAGAAGCATTAACAAGCAATATACTATGACAGACTCAGAGGAACACAACAATTCTCCAGCAATGTATCCTAATGAAAGGGAAATCCTTGAAATATCAGATAAAGAATTCACAATATTGATTTTAAAGGAACTGAGTGAGATAGGAGATAAATCTGAAAACTAATACAAAGAAATCAAGAAATAGATTCAGAATATGAATGGGAAATTTACCAAGGAGATAGATACTTTAATAAAAATTAAACAGATATTCTGGAACTAAAGTATTTATTGAAGGAATTGGATAAATTGAAAAGCTTCAACATTAGCTATACCAAGTAGAAAAAAGAATTTTAGAAATTGAAGACTGGTCTTTTGAAATGATCCCGTCAGACAAAATAAAGGAAACAGAATAAAAAAGAATGAACAAAGCCTTTGCAATGTCTGAGACTACACAAAGTGACTGAAGTTATGAATTAGCAATATTCCTGAGGATGAAGAAAGATCAAAAAGTTATAAAACTATTTAAGGCAATAACTGATGAAAACTTCCCACATCTGGCAAAGGATTTAGACATCCAGACACAGGAGGATCAGGAACATGCATTGCCAAAAGTATTTCACCATGGCACATTACCACCATGGCCTAAAGTCAAAACAAAGAACAGAATTTCAGAATCTGAATTCCCAGAGAAGAATGTCTAGTCAATATAAAGGAAATTCCCAGAGAAGAATGTCTAGTCAATATAAAGGAAATCTCATCAGACTAACAGTAGAATTCTCAGCAGAAACCTTAGAGGTCAGAAGAGAACACGATGGCATTTTCAAAGCATCAAAACAAAAACACTCACTTTCATATGAAGAATAGATCAAAACTATGGCCCAGGTTGAAGGAGGAAGGGAATGGTAAGAAAAGGAGGGGGTCAGATAGAGGGAGGGTGAATGGTGGGATCACACCTATGGTGCATATTGCAAGGGTACATGTCGGATCTATTAAGTATAGAGTATAAATGTCTTAACACAATAATTAAGTAAATGAGATGAGGTATATATTAACCAGTGCAATGTACGTGTTCCTAATTCTATATGAAATCAGCACATTGTACCCCATAAATCCATTAATGTATACACAATCTGTGTGTTTATGATTTAATAAATAACAAAAACAACACTTTCATCCAAGTGTTTATATCCAGCAAGTTTAGCTTTATAAATGGAGGCAGAGTCATTCCCAGACAAATAACCTCTGAGGAAATTTGTCACCAGTAGACTGGCACTATAAGAAAAGCTCGAAGAAGTCTGAAACATGGAAACAAAAGGTCAATATTCACTATTTAAAAGACACATGAAAGCACAAAGTTCATAGGTGTTATAAAACAATCACACAAAGGAGGAAGACACAGGAATCAAATGAATATACTACAGAATCCCACCAAACCATAAACAAGACAAAGAAAAAGAAAGAAACAAAGAATTCAAAAAGCAACTAGATGACAATTAACAATATGACAGGAACAAAACCTCATATGTCTATATTAACCTTGAATGTAAATAGAGTAAACATTTCATTTAAAGATATAGATTGGTGGAATAGATTAAAAAAAAAAAAAAGGTACAGCTATCTTTTGTTTATAAGAAACTCATCTTATGTGTAATGACACATCTAGACTGAAAGTAAAAGAGATGAAAAATATATTCCATGTGATACTATGTAGCCTTAAAGAAAGATGGAGACTGCCTCTTTCATGTTTACATGGATGGAGCTGGAACATATCTTATGTGTAATGACACATCTAGACTGAAAGTAAAAGAGATGAAAAATATATTCCATGTGATACTATGCAGCCTTAAAGAAAGATGGAGACTTTGCCTCTTTCATGTTTACATGGATGGAGCTGGAACATATTCTCCTTAGCAAAGTATCCCAGGAATGCAAGAAAAAGTATCCAATGTACTCAGCCCCACTATGAAGCTAAACTATAGCTTTCAAATGAAGGCTATAACCCGACTATACCACAAGACTATGGGGAAAGGACCAAGGAAGGGGAAGGGAGGTGGGAGGTTTGGGTTGAGGGAGGGTAATGGGTTGGGCCACATCTATGGTGCATATTTTTATCTATAATAAAAAAAAGAAAAAAGAAAAGAAAAGAAAAAAGAAAAGTCAAATAGGGAACTTGGACCTCCAGCTAACAAATGAAAAAATACAAAAAACATTTATAAATGCTCACATTCAATATAAAAATATAGGCAGTTTGAAAGTAGAAATATGGGAAAATATTTTATCTATTTATCAAATGAAAATAGAGGTAGCTATATCAATATCAGATAAAACAGGCTTCAGAACAAAGAATATTATCAGATTCAAATAGAAGAACATTAAATAATGACAGAAAGGTCAATCCACCAAGAAGATATAGCAATCCTAAAACAAATGTGTGCCCCAATAACAGAGCTGCGAAAGATGTGAAGCAAAAACTGGTAGAACTAAAAGGAGAAAAAGACAAATCCACAACTATAGTTGGAGACTTCACCATCCTCTCTCGATAATTGATAGAGCAATGAGACTTAAAATAATCATGGATATAGAACAACTCAATACCACCAAGAACCAACAATGTCTAACCAACGATATATAACACTCCACCCAACAACAGCAGAATTTACTTTCTTTTCAAGTGCCTACCAAATTTATGCAAGACACACAAGCCATATTACATACAATATAGAACAATCACATCCTGAGCCACAAAAAAACTTTAGTAGATTTAAAATATTTGAAATCATACAGAATGTTTTATCCAACCAGAATTAAATCATTAACAGAAAAGCAATAGGATATTAACAGAAAAACAATAGGATATTAACAGAAATTAACAGAAGTCACTAACAGAAAAATAGCAGGAAAAATCTCCAAATGCTTGGAAATTAAACAACATATTTCTAAATAGTCAATGAATCAAAGAGGACATCTCAAGGGAAATAAAAAAAAAAAAAACATTGAATTCAATGAAATGAAAATACAACACTTGTGAGCACAGCATAAGTAGTGCTGAGAGGGAAATTCATAGCACTAGATATATATATAAATAAAGAGTAACAGTCTCAATAATCTAAACTCCCACCTCAAGAACCCAGAAAAAGATGAACAGAATAAACCCAAAGCAAAAAAGGGAGAAAATAATAGACATAAGATCAGAAATTAATAAAATTCAAAACAGAAGAGAAAATTAAAGAATAAATGAAACAAAGAGCTGGTTCTTTGAAAAGGTAAATAAAACTAACAAATGTCTATCAAGATTGATGAGGAAAATGGAGAAAGGACACAAATTATCAATATAAGTAATGAAACAGGGTATCACTAAACACCCTACAAATATTAAAAAGATAATAAGGTAATAGTAAAAAGTACTACACATAAGTTAGACAACTTAAATAAGATGAACAAATACCATAGCACATTCAATATGAAACAGAACATTTAAATAGTCCTACATCCATCAAGGAATTGAATTCAAAATTCTTAAACTCCCCTAAAAAGAAATCTCTGCAGCTACTTTTTTAGAAAAAAGTTTATCCCAATTCTGTGTAATCTCTTAGAAGATATAATTGAGAAAATACTTCACAGCTCATTTTACAAAACTAATATTACCCTACTGCCAAAAACCAAGGACAATACAAAGAGCAAACTAGATGCCAATGTACCTCAAAATATTGATTCAAAAATTCTTAAAATAAATTAGCAAATAGAATGTAGTGATATATACATGAAATTACATGTATGTACCATGGCAAAGTAGAGTTTGTTCCAGGAATGAATGGTAGATTCAATATTCAAAAATTCATGTAATCTACCACATTAATAGGCTAAAGAAGAAAATTCACACAATCATACCACTGAATGTAGAAAAATATTTTTCAAAATGTGACACATATTAAAACTCTCAGAAAAATAGGAATAGAAGGGAACTTCCTCAACTTGCTAAGAATAATCTACAAAAACCACAATGTAAGGATAAATGGCATACCTCCTGGGTGCAAAACACAACTAAAACAGGGACTTTATTTAAAAATGAAAAATATTGTGACCTAAACATTTGTACATTCATATTAAATTGAAATTTAAAAAACAAACGCTGCTAACATCATACTTAATAGTGAAACACTGATGCTTTCTCCCTACGATCAGGAACAAGACAAGGATGTCTACTCACTACTCTTATTCAACATAGTGCAAGAAATCTAGCCAGTGCAATAAGACATGAAAAGAAAATAAAAAATATATAGATCAAAAGGAAAAAGTGAAACTGTCCTATTTGAAGATGACATGATTGTCTATTTAGAAAATCCCAAGGAATTTACAAAAAAATTGTAACTTTCATAACTACAAAGTGAATTCAGCAAGGCTTTAGGATGCAAGAGCAATATATGAAAAAATAATTTTATTTCTGTATATTAACAATAAATATTTGGGTCAAAACTAAAAACAATGCTATTTACAATCACTAAGTAAAAATGAAATACTTCAGTGTGAACTTGCATGACTAAAAATGTTGCAGGAAGATGAGGCCCACGAGAGATAAAAAGAGCACCCAAACACCATGCTTATAAGAGGAAGGGCTTTATTCATAAGCCAGGAGCTTACAGCCTAGAAGAATTCCAAATGGCTGTGCTCCCCCAGTAGCTTGGTCTTTCCCTTCAAAAATTCCAACCCATAGGTACCCTTCTCATTGGCCAGTTTGAATCAAGCAGGAGATGCTATTGCAGACCCCGCAGAACTGCCAATTTCACAAAAGTGGAAATTTCCAAGTTCCAGAAGTTAAGTTTACAAATTCTCAAGAGCTGAGTCACCATGGAGAGGACCCTGCAGGTATATCCTTGTGGTCTCCTTGAGAAGACCTATTCTCCTAGACCTCAGCCTTCTCGGGTATCCTCTCTCAAAACTATGAAAAGCTAATGAAAGAAATAAAAGCGCCACTGAGCTGAGCCAAACCTAGTTCTCATGTCAGCTAGAGGCACTAGTCGTAGTGATGGAAGGGGCATGACACCAATAATACATCTTTTGAAGTGTGAGATAGACCGCCTTTGGTTGCTATAGATCAGTGGTTCTCATGTAGAGGTTATCTTTCCCTACAGCCAGAGATAGTGGCAATGTTTAGAGATACTCTTGGCTGTCACAGCTGGAATGATCCTACTGGAATCTGGTTGATAGAGGCCAAGGATGCAGCTAGAAGCCCTACTATGAATAGGTTAGCTTCTACAACAATGGTGCAGACCAAAACATCAATAGTGTTGAAGTTGACAAACCCTGATGTAGTTGCATACAAAGATTAATTCCTAAACTGAAAAAAAAAAAAGAAAAGAAAGACAATATAAAACAGAAGCATGTAAGTCAGGCACAGTGGCTCACACCTGTAAATCCTAGCACTCTGGGAGGTCAAGATGGGAGGATCCGTTGAGCTCAGGATCCCTTGAGATCAGCAGCATCTGTAGGGTGTCTGCCCCATATACCGAGGGTAGCAGGTTCAAAACCAGCCCCAGCCAAACTGCAACAAAAAAAACAGCCAGGCATTGTGGCAGGTGCCTGTAGTCCCAGCTACTTGGGAGGCTAAGGCAAGAATTGCCTAAGCCCAAGAGCTGGAGGTTGCTGTGAGCTATGACACTACGGCACTTTACCAAAGGTGACAAAGTGAGACTCTGCCTGAAAGAAAGAAAAAGACAGAAAGAAAGAAAGAAAGAAAGAAAGAAAGAAAGAAAGAAAGAAAGAAAGAAACTTAGGAAGAATCCATTTTTCATGTGTTGTTACATTTGAGTTTAATTTTCAGCTCATTTAGGTTCATATTTTCTTGGTGCAGAGATTAATTTTATCAAATATGCAAACCTTCCTAGGGAGGGATTGAAGTGGTATAAACTCTGGGTTGACTGGACACACACCGGTCAATTAGCATTTCAAACAATTATAAAAGAAACTGAGAATTTTTTTTTTCTTTTACATTTACTGCTGTCAATTGAAAGACTTCAGAGACTATAGGAAGCTAATTTTCCCTATAAGACCATAAGAATAAATTTGATTAGAATTTAGGGGCATGTTTTCATCATAAACTGCAATTTTCTAAGTACAGGAGCTATGAATTTCTATAACAAATATTGGAGATTTCTAAAATGTTTCCTTTTCTGTTATGGACATATATCCACATATTCTTATCTTATAAACATAAAAACATCCTTATAAACCTATATATAGATACAAATGGCCCATTTACATGACCTCATATAATAAGACACGGGTAGTACCAACCTTTTCATTATGTTCGGAACAAAGTGTTAAAGAGAAGAAAAAGAAAGTATGGAGAACATGCCTCCTCATCCTAGGACTTTGTACTTGCCCATGAGCCTTTAAAAAGCTATGGAAAATCAAGCCTCTGCCCCTCTCAGGTACGTGCTTAGTTCCAGCCTCCAAATTTAAAAAAATGATCTTGGCATTGCTGAGAATCCTTTGACTTTTTAAAGGTCCTAGACCTCACTATACCTCCCAGGCTCACTAATCCTCACTTCTTCTAATATCCCCAAACCTTGCAACTTGTTAGGCCCTCTGGCACTCCTGGGTCTTGATCTACTCTCAAAGTCAGAGTTGGTATCTCTGGTACCCTCTTTTTTGCAGAAGAAAGGAAATTTTATGTCTGAGTCCCTCAATGCCATCTAACAACCTGCATATCATTTTCTTCAGAAGTTGGAGTTGCAAATAAAAATGAGTTAGTTGACTAGTTATGGTTTTGTAATTAAATCATAAACAGAATATGTATCATATTCTAAGGACCCTGTTATTCACATCTGAAGGCAACTAAGGAACTGCAGATATACACTGAAATAAGACATCGTTGTTCACTGGTGGCAGCTGCTGAAGTTCAAGTCTAGCACCTATTAGCAATGAGGCCAACTCTATAATATTTAACCCTACAACTCTGGAATCTTTGAAGTGATCCTGAAAATTCATAGATGTCTTTACCGGAATCTTCATGCCCGTCTTTGCTAAAGTGACTCAAAGCCTAAGACAATATAAGGATAGTAATAGGGTTTGGGTCCTTGCAGCTTTCCATCCTAGAATGCTGCTTGATAAAACACAAGTCTAACATCTCACAAAGAAACATCTTTCTTGCCTGAGATAATTTGAAAATTCTTCCTGTGTGGCTTGCTGCAAATTTGAACCTCTATCTGAATTACAGAAATATGAAAGGAAGGAAGAACAGAAGAAACAAAATTCAAAAGTATACGATTATGAGCATAAGATCTTTCTAAAGAATAGTTTCAATACTGAGACATCAATAGCCCAAGGGCTATTGATAGGAATGGAAATAAGAAAAATTGAATAGAATTATGAGCCATGCCACCAACTTTTAACGAGGCCTCTGGCAAGTCAGTGATATTTTCACTGTGCCCTGAGTTTCCTAGCTTGAATCTGCCACTGAATTTCCCCCCTCCCATCAGTCCCAGCAGCTCCTCATGCTTACAACACATTTCGTTCAGAATGTCTTATTTGAGATTTCACCTTGGTCGTTGGTGATGCCTGAAATAATATAATACTGGAATGCATCACTGACTACATCCTACTGCTGGGTGTCACGCTGCTCCATGACTTAGTGGATGGATATTAAAAAAATGACAGTCACTTCAGCAGCCCTACTTGATAGACCATTCCCCCCCCCCAATCTCTGTCTTATTAGTCCAAGAAAATAAGTTTTCCCAATGTTTTTCACAGAATCTATGATGAAGAAAGGGCTAAGGTTTAAAAACTTGCAGGTAAGATAAATATAAGAACAATTTTTAAGTTAAAAATAATACTCTAAGATTTTGTTTATAAATTTGGCTGTTTTAAAGATACCAAACTTAATTGAGGAGCAAATAAAAAATACAGAAAACCAAGTGCTAGTAAAAACTGATACCAATACTTCACACTGAAAAAACTCAAAGGCCACTTACTTTTCTTTTACCCCCTAACTCCAGGCTATGTATAGGAATGGCTCTGGAGCAAAATCATAGCTAAATGTTTTCTAATCTGTCCCTGTGTTCTCTCTGAGTCTCCCCTTTACTCCCAAAAGGCCCGTTGATCATAGCAATGCCTTCACATATTTTTAAGCTTGCATCCCATTCTCTCCTAATGGATTAGTTTTTCAATCATTCAAACCACCAGAAGCACCGAGAGGAAGGAGGGTACTTGGTGGGACCTCACCTAGTGTGCACAATGCAATGGTATACTTCAAAACCATTGAGAGTAGAGTATAAATGCCTTAGCACAACAAATAAGTGAGGAGATAATTATGTTAATAAGTTTGATGTAAGCATTCCGCAGTGTATATCAAATCAGCACATTGTACCCCATCAATGCATTAATGTATACAGTTATGATTTGATAAAGGAAAAAAATAAAATCCAGATTCTTAGATCTATTCCCTAGAGATTCTAATTTTCAATGTTTAACAAATATCCTAAGCAATTCTTTTACCAAGTAAGTTGGGAAACGTTTGCCCCAAGGCCTCCTAAGTGTTTACTACTTGAAATATGATACAGCATTGACATTACCTAAGATCTTTTTAGAAATGCAGGTTCATAGGCTATGCCCAGCCCTAGAATCTGTCTTTTAAGAAGATCCTCAGGTGATTGTTGTACACATCAAAGTTTGAGAAGCATTACTCTTTTTTGTTCTTTTTTATTTTTAGTGATTATGAGTACAAAAAAGTTGCATATGTTTATAGGATACATGTGATGTTTTGATGCTGGCATACAATGTGTACTAATCAAATCAAGGTAATTGGGGTATCCATCACCTCAAGCATTTATCATTTCTTTGTGTTAGGAACATTCCAATTCCACTCTTTTAGTTATCTTAAAGTATACATAGCTTGCTGACTATAGTCACTTAGTTGTGCTATCAAAAATTATTCATTCTATTAAACTATATTTTTGTACCCAATAACTATTCCCACTTATCCCCACTGTCTCTGTCTCCATAAAATTATTTATTTTAACATTTAGCTCTCACATATGAGTAAGAATATGGACATTTTGTCTTTCTGTGCTTGGGCATCTTTCATTTAACATAATGGTCTCCAGTTCCATCCATGTTGTTGCAAATGATGTAATTTCACTCTATTTTATGGCCAAAAAATATTTCCTTGTATATATGTACCACATTTTATTTATCCACTCATCCACTGATAATCACTTAGGTTGATTCCAGATCTTGACTATTGTGAATAGTGATGCAATAAACATGGGAGTCCAAGTATCTTTTCAATATACTAATGTTCTTTCTTTTAGATGTATTCCTAGCAGTGGGATTGCTGTGTTGTATGGCATGAGAAGCCTTATTTTAAATGGTTACATCATCTAGTAACCTAATAACCCCTATTAATACTTCATTGTGAATTAGTTTAACAGATAATTCCTAGAATTCATTTATCCATTCAGCTAACAGTGGAATCTACTAAAGTGCCTGAGCACTGTGCTAGGCAGCAGGATTTGCATTTTGCAGAGGAGATTGCCTGAAACTAGAGGAATCCATCTTTAATGGTAGAATATCAGGCATAAAGACAGGCACATTAGGAGTATATTTTGAGAATAAGGTAGAGTGCAACCATTTCCAAATCATACTACATAACTGTCCATTTATTCCACTCATGCATAAGGCTGATTTTCACTACGTGTAATCCAGTTTCTGGTCATAGTAAATTTTACCCCTAACATACTAGATGTCTCACTGTTCCTCTCTTCCAATAGGTCAGAGAATGCTGGTTTTGAGCACAGGTAGGTGTAAAGAATTAATGCAGAGCCTTGCATCTGCTGAATCATGTTTCCTTGGAGAAAAGAACAAGCCCCGGTAAAAGACTGCAGCCTGAACATTTGCAGAACAAGCAAACAAGGAAAGAGAAAGCAAGGTATCTCTCCAGAGAGGACAAGGAGTATTCACTCCACAGAATGGAGCCAGGGTTAAGTCCAGGAAGCATCAGCATAATGGCTTTATTCCAACGAGCTCATTTAAACAATTCAGGCCTTGATTTGTTTTGAGAACTGTGCAGATCATAGTTGTGAAAGGAGTAATACATTATTTTCTTATATCACAACAGACTTCGGGTCTTCTAAAAATCTAGCCCACTAACCTTTCACTTTGGTGGTGGGGGATTGAGGTCAAAAGTATAACAGGTTTCAATGATGAAATAATTCCTTTCTGAAGACAATATGTGGCAAAGAAATTAATCTAAACACAATTCTAGATAATTACAGTTAAGTATTGGACTTCTGCTTTGTGATATCTAAGTGGCTTAACAAAAAAAAAAATAAATAAATAAACATTTGATTTTCCTTGGATTTAAATATTTGTAGACAATCTGTTGTCTTATACTTGAAAAACCAAAGTGATCGTGTAAGATTCCCTGATTAAGTTATGAGAAGTCTATAAGAATTTCATCAAATTTATTATAGTATGCCAAGGTATCAAAAAAAATGATTGAAAAATTTCTAGCACAAAAAGTCCTCCAACTTAAGGTATTTTTTTTTTTTTTTTTTTTTTTTTTATACAAAGCCTCAAGCTGTCACCCTGCATAGAGTGCTGTAGCATCACAACTCACAGCAACCTCCAACTCCCGGGCTTAAGCGATTCTCTTGCCTCAGCCTCCCAAGTAGCTGGGACCACAGGCGCTGCCACAACGCCCAGCGATTTTTTTGGTTGCAGCTGTCATTGTTGTTTGGTGGGCCCAGGCTGGATTCAAACCCGCCAGCTCAGGTGTATGTGGCTACTGCCTTAGCCGCTTGAGCCACAGGCGCCGAGCCAACTTAAGGTATTTTAAAACGTTTTAGAAACAATAATGGAAATTCTCCCTATTTATTGTACCCCTTTTACATGTAGACATAATCTCAGACAATGGTTTTATTACAAGGATTTGCTTTATTATAGTCAAAATCAATTGTTTGAATGTTTAAATATATATTCCATTTCACATTCTTTTGAACACATTTAGAACAGAAAATAACAACCCAGCAGCTGCCAAATTGGTGGAAGCTGTTCCACCTTTCACTGTCATTATTATCCATTGTTCAGGACATTTTCATCATAAGTACAATGTTTAATAAATAAACATAGTATGTTCCTGTGATGTTTGCTATCATGTTTTAGAGTGGGGTTTATAATGCAAACAATCTGAGGATGTTCCCTTTCTTCCAGGATATGAGGCCTTACAAATCAAATGTATTGCCATCAGTTGAACAGGATTTCCAGGTTATGGTCTTGCAATCTAAACAGAAAGGATTCTGTCAGCATCTGCCCAAGCTTGAAGATTGGCTAAGGTAGCAAATTGGGACAGTGTAGTTGCTTGCCAGCCTTTAACCCTGGCCTGGCCACTCCGTTGGAAGCCAATTGTTATTCTGTGCTACAGCCTGGAAAATACAAAAAGCTATCTGACCCAGACAGATTAGGTCTTTATCTCAAACACTTCTTATCTCTGAGGCAGTATGTTTGCCTCTGCTGTCCCTATTCCCTTGACATTGACTGTTGTTCTCTCTTTGACTTCTGTATCCTAAATCTTCTCTCATTCAAGATCATAGATTCAGATTAAATCCTATGTTTCATTTACAACCACTTCCTTTGCTTTTCAAATCTTAGTTTTGAGCCTTACAGTATTGATTGTTCTCTTTCCACAATTCAGACCAACAGTTCCCACCACAGATAAAAACTAAGGGAAATATCAGCGTACATTTGCATGTATTAGATACACACAGATATTAAAGCTTTCATATACAAATAAAACTCTATTAAGAACAGTACAAATAACTTCTAAAGATAACATCAGAAAATGTGATACATAACAATAGTAAGATTCTAACACTAGCTAAAATGAGGCAACCCTTGAGGAAACAGCAGCTGTTATTTTTTAGACTAAGTCTAATTGTTCAACTTATCCCTAAATAAACAATGACTCTCTGACTAGCCCTAAATATTTTTTTTAAAATCAGAAATTCATAGAAATATGTGTGTGTGTGTGTGTATATATATATATATATATATATATATATATATATATATATATACATACATCTTGCATGTAGTTCCAGAATTTTAAAGCTTTGGAACAGTTTATTAGAAAAAAACTCATTCAAATAGCTTTCATTCAATCACTGATACCCCCACTGGTAGGTCAGACCTATAGCTGCCAATTTACAACTCTTCTGAAAAAGCCCTATTTTCCATTCCAATTTTCCAGCCTCTAAATTCTCTTTCCTTGTTAGCAGAAATAAAGTGGTGGGGGGAATTATGGCCATATCCCACACATTTCACAGCATGTTCTAGTGACTTTTAGTTGGCATTAGCACATGGTTGATTTCCTTAGAAACTTCTGTAACAGATTTCAAACCTCTTTCAAACCCATTTAAGTTTTCAAAGGGCCATGTCCTTTTTTTCTCTGAACATATTTTTTAAATATTTAAACATAGTATAAACTGCTTTTAAACAGCAGGAAAGCTATAAGTGGCTTTTCTACAGCTACATTTAGAGATGCTTATAACAATAAGATACACTTTAAGAGATGTGTTTATGTACATATAAAAGTATACACAAAAACATATGTATATGAAAAAAAATCATAACCTGAACCACTCTTTCTGATACATGGATTAGACTCAAGATGAAAATTATATAAATATAAAAGGAGAAATAATATAACATGTATATTTCCATGGGTCATAAAGAAGACTGGGATAAAGCCATTTCTAGACAATAAAACCAAGGAACACAAGCTTTACATAGTACCTGAACCTATTGACCAACTTCTCCTTAAACAACCCATCTTCCTTAAAGTATACCTCCTTCTATGATTTTTGTGATATTGTGCTGTCTTCATTGTCCTATTTCTTGGTCCATATCTTTCATATATACTTTCCTAGCTTGTGCCTTTTCTTTCTACCCCAATCAAGGCTGAATTTTAGACCCACTGCTTCTCTTATTCTATAAACTCTGCCTCAGGGTATAATGCTAATGCTATAGTTTCAACCATCACCTTATTGCAAATAATTAATTCCATAAGTTATACATCCAGCCATAACCTTGCGCCAGAGTTTTAATCCCACATTCCCAGCTTAATATAGGAACAAGAAAATTCTTCAGCCATTTCTAACTCAATATAGCTGAAATAAAACTGTCTTTTCACATAAGTTAGCACCCTATCTAACCTTTCCTCTGTCCATCAAGAGCACCACCGTTATCCTAGGCTCAAAATCTTGGTACACTCTTTTACTCAATTCTCTTCTTCTTACTTCACAAGAAATCAGTCATGAAATGACTCAGATGATATTAATTCATTTAAAAAATATTTATTGAGTGCCTAACATTTCCAAACCATTGGGATAGACCTTAGAAAAATAATTAGTATTTTTCTCACGTGTAAACAATGTGAAAATCTGCAGTTACCAATAACATAGTGGTCTATAAATCCTTAAAAACCTTCCTATTGTAAAATATCTAAAGATTTTTTTTAATTCAAACTTTTTTTGAGATAGAGTCTCACTTTGTTGCCCTCAGTAGAGTGCTATGACATCATAGCTCACAGCAACCTCAAACCCTTCAGGCTCAAGGGATCCTCTTACCTTAGCCTTCCAAGTAGCTGGGCCTACATGTACCCAACAAAAAATTCAGCTATTTTTAGAGATGGGGTCTTGCTCTTGCTCAGACTGTCCTTAAACTTCTGAGCTCAGGCAATCCACTCGCGTTGGCCTTCCAGAGTGCTAGGACTATAGGCATGAGCTGCTGAACCCAGCCCATTAAATTCAGACTTTTAAATACTTAACTGAGATCTCATGAAAGAAAAAGAAATTGCTAGAGGCCAAATGAAATGGTACCTAAAAACTAGGGCAGTATGTATATGACCTGATATTAGAATATTCTTGAGAATATCTATTGATCTCCTTTAACTAGAATCTTGAATTTTAATGCTCACACATGTACAGATGACAAGGTCATGGCTCAAATAAGACAAGATTTTAGAAATGGACTTCAGAATAAATCTGGGACCCTTAAAAACTATGCTTTCATTAAAGGGGGTCGATAACAAAACATGCATACAGGCACAGAAACAAAATGAAAGTAACAGTTCAGTTAGTAAAAATAAAAATTTTTATCAAAATAAAAATAGAAGAGAACTTCTTCAACCCGACAAAAGATATATACCAAAATATGACATTAAATATCACACTTAGTAGAAAACATTAGAATTCCATGGCCATACCACCACCCTGAATTCACCTGATTTCATCTGATCTAGAAGTACTCCTTTTAAAGTTAGAAACAAGACATAGATATCTTCCATCTATACTCCCATTAAATACTGTGCTGGAGAATCTTAGCAATGCAGCAAGACAAGAAAATAAAAAGGTCCAAAGTTTATATTCACATACAAATTTCTAACATACAAGAAAAACTACAAACTAACATAATTACAAGCATTCATAAAAATATGATTATAAACATATATGAAAAGGCAAATATAACTAGGATAATTAAGACAATCTTCATTAAATAAGAGCAATGCTTGAGCCTCACTTATGAGACTTACTATAATGGTATTAAAAAAAGTAAAGACACACAGATTAATGGAAATGAATCATGAATTCCATATTAGGACAACTGAACACTCACATACAATATAATAAGTCTGGACCTATACCTTATAACACATAGAAAAACTAAACCCAATGGACCACCTACCTAAATATAAGAGTTAAAAGTATAAATTCCTCATGACTTAATTTTCATGACTTTTGTTGGGCAACAATTAAATATGAGTGATATTGTACAAGCAATAAAAGAAGAAAATATACAAGTAGAATATCACAAAAATGTGAATATTTTTGTTCTTCAATGTATACCATCAAGAAAATGATATCTTTAGGCTTTTTTCTGAATGGGAGAAAATATTCACAAGCAACACAACCAATAAAGACTATATAGCCAGAATTTATAAATAGTTCCAGAAAATCACCAGAAAAAAATAACTGTTAAAAAGTGGGAAAAAGACATAAACAAATGCTTTCCAAAAGATGAAAGACAAATGGCTAGGAAACATGAAAAATGTTCAATGTCACTAATCATCAGGGAAATGCAAATTAAAACCATAATGAGATATCACCTTACCCCAGTTAGAATGACTTTTATTAAAAAGTCCACAAACAATAGATGTTGGCATAGATGCAGAGAGAAAGGAATGCTTATATGCTATTGGTAGGACTCTAAATTAATATAATGTCTATGGAAAATAGTGTGGAATTTTCTCAGAGAACTAAACGTAGACCTACCATTCAACCAGCAATTCCACTTCTGAGTATTTACCAAAAGGAAAGAAGTCCTTTTATCAAAAAGACATCTGCACTCAAATGTTTATTACTGTCAAATTTACAGTTGCAAAGATGTGAAATCAACCCAAGTGCCCATCAATTCATGAGTGGGTTAATAAAATGTGGCATATGTGTACCATGGAGTATTACTCAGACATAAAAAAGTGAATTAATACCTTTTGCAACAATCTGGATGGAGCTGGAGGTCATTATCCTAAGTGAAATACCTACGACCAGTGTGGAAAAACAAACACCATGTGCACTCACTATTAAACTGGAACTAATTACCAAGCACACAAGTACCCAAAGAGAAGTAAAACTCAGTAGAAATCAACTACAGGGGAAGGAGGAGGAAGGGAAGGGAATAAACCAGCCTAATAGGTACTATGAACACTACTTGGGTGGTGGGCACACCTACAGTCAGGACTCAGACATTACAAAAATGAATGATCCATGTAACCCAAAATATATGTATTCCCTAATATTTTTAAATTAAAAAAAAAGAAAATAATATTTCAACAGACTTGGAAGAATATTTGTAAGGTGTACCTCTTGTAAAGGTCTTATATTTAGAATATATAAATAACTCTTATTATTCAAAAGAAGACAAACACCCAATTAAAATTAATAAGCAAATCCCTAAAGATATATATATGACCAAAAACCCTTTTAAAAATGCTCAGTATGATTAATCATTGGGTAAATGCAAATAAAAATCTTAATAAAGTAACATCAGAGTATCTATCAATAAAAAAGCCAGATAATAACAAGTGTTGATAAGAATAAAGAAAAATTAGAACTTACATACTTTGCTGGTGGGAATGTAAAATCAGATGGCCACTTTGTAGAACACTTTGGAAGGTCCTCAAAAAGGTAAATATATAGTTTCCATGACCCAGATATTCCATGACTAAGTACATATATATACAATGGAAATGAAAACATATGGCTACACGAAAATGTACATAAATGTTTATAGCAGCACTATTCAAAGCCAAAATATGGAAACAACCCAAATGTCCATCAGTTGAGGAATGAATAAACAAAATGTGCTATGTTTGTACAATAGAATACTATTCTGCAATGAAGAGTTAAATATTAATACATGCTACAAAATTTATGAATCTTGACAATATTATGCTAAGTGAAACACTGAAACTATTTTGCAACTTCTATAACCTACAAAGCATTCAGACATTAAAATTACTCCTTCCAATATTATAACTACATATGGGTTTTGAGCATTCAGAATGTGGCTGGTCAGAATTGAGATGGGCTACAAGTGTGAAATATTAACCAGATTTTGAAAACACTGGATGCACAGGGGGTTGGGGGAGGTGGAGCAAGATGGTAGATCAGAAGGATTGTTTGGCTGAGCTCTCCTAGCATGACTGGGGGAAAAAACCCAGACATACCTGGCATGGGGACCTTACCTCGAGTCATAGCTTGGGGTGTACAGCGAGGAGGTGGTATACAGGAGAAAGCGTGGGATCCAGAGTGGTGGAGCTCTGACTGAGGAGGCAAGTATTTGGGAGCCAGCAGGAATGGCCAGCCCCCCACAGATGCCTGGGGATGGGAAGAAGCCTTTCCACAGTTTTTAGATTTCGGGCAGAGGCTGCATGTTGAGTGGAAAAAAGAGTGGGTGGACTTGAAAAGTATATAGCAGCCAGATTTCAATACTGGTTAAAGTGGATTTGCCATCAGTTTGGTGGCTGGCAAGGAAGCCATACTGGGAAGGTACCAGCTGCCAGGGAACTGCCATTATGGGAAAGTTATGAGAAGGCTGTGTGGGTGGGCCTCACATCCAGGGTCTAAAGCACAGCTGTCTCTGTTCTGTCTGTCTGGATCAGACCTCTATTCTTGGGACAGGCTGAGTAACTCCCACACCCCATGGGAACTGTTGTCAGGGGGCACTGTGAGATCTACATCTGAAGGATTCTGGAGAGCATTATGATCTCATACCAGTGGGTCTGAGTGTTGATGAAACAATCAGGCAATCATCGAGGGCAATTAAGCTAGGAACCGGGACCATGCCTGGAAATAAAGGTTTCTGGCTGGGTTCTCCATCTCCTAAAGACAAATCACAGTGCCACCTGGTTTCCAAGCAATAATTATAATATATATATATATATATAATCAGTCCCTTCTGCTATACATATATTTTTCTTTAGTTCATTTTTTCTTCTTTTCATTCTTAATGAGCTTGCTGTTGCTTATGACTATTTGAGCTTTTCTTGTTTTGTATTTTTCTGTTTTGTTTTTGTTCATTTGTTTGGTTGGTTCTATTCTTAACTTCCATTTTTACTTTCATTGAGCGCAAGGACTCCTGTGTTCTTAGTTACAATATTTTAGCCTTATTTATTCTCTTTCTATTTTACTCCTCTCCTTTCTCTCTTTTGATACTCTTCTACTTTTCTCTTCTTTCCTACATAAATTGTTCAAGCAATAGCTACGATATCTGCTCCCTTTCTTTGGTCTTTCTTCTTTCTTTCCTTTTTTCCCTTTCCCCTCTCTACTTTATTTGACACAACTGCATCTTTAATCTTCTTTACCAATTCTTATTTTATTATTATTATTTTCTTTTTTCTTCTTTCACTGAGAGCTGAGGTAACACAGCTGTCATTTGACAGAAAGGTGATGGCAGTAGTTTGGCTCAAGAAGGTCAAGAGATTACGGTTCAGAGAGCCCTTCTACCTTTGGCCCTGGGAAGATGGTATTAGGAAGTTCACACTGCAGAATTTTTATATTTCTTTTCCATTTTTATCTATTTTTTTCTTCTTTTTTTTTTTTTTTTTTTTTCTCTCTTTTATTTCTCTTCCTGTTTTTGGCTAAGTAAGAGTCTGGATTTACTCAGGCTGGTAAGGAACTCCTGATCTCAAGGAACCTACCCAGCCAAGCCCCTCAAACTTCTTGAGTTACAGGCGTGGCCTTAGCACCATACTAATCAATAACATTTTTTTCCTATTGCGCTCATTTTCTCTTCTTCTGCTCCTTCTCTCTCACTCTTTCTTTTCTTTTATCTCCCCTCCTTTCTTTTTTTTTTTTTCTTTTTCTTTTTCCTCCTTTCTTCCTCTTTCTTTTCCTCTTGTTTCTCCCTGCTCATTCTTCACACTTTTCTTCTTTTGGCCTATACCAAGAGGCCATTTCAACACCTAAGTTCTGAGACAAGGTAATTTGAAGCAAAGAAGGAAGGAAGAAGAAAAAAGGAGGACAAGGAAGTGAACAAGAAGAAAGCACACATGAGGAGGAATCAACAGAAAAATTTGGGTATCATAAAAAGACAAAACAGAACAACTCTTCCAAGGGACTATGAGGCAATTACTATAGAAGACTCCACCCATAATGAATCAATGGATTTGACAGAAAGGGAAATTAAAATATGAATAATAAAGGCAATAAAGGGAATAAATAAGAAAATAGAAAGACAAAATGAAAAGATATATGAGAGATAATATACAATATAGAAAGGATATGGCAGAATTTAAAGAAATGAAGGAGACAATGAGGGAATATAAAGACGCAGTAGAAAGTAAACAAAGTAAATACCCAGAAACTAAAGGTAAAAACTTAGCTTCTACAATGGCACAAAGGATAAAGCTACACAACAGACTTTTAAAAAACAAGATGAATAAAATTCCACCACACTTATAATTCTCTTAATAAATATCAATGGATTGAATTCCACACTGAAGAGGCACAGGCTGGATGAGTGGATAAAAAAAGCACAAGCAATGTATATGCTACCTCCAGGAAATGCACCTAGCTTTGAAGGAAAAATCAAGATTCAGGGTTAAAGGATACAAATAAGTATTTCAAACAAACAGAAATCAGAAGAAAGGACAGGTTGCAAACTTATTACCAGATACAAGTGGATTTAAAGCAACTAAATTTAAGGAAGACAAAAATGAATACTTCATACTGGTCAAGGGAATAACACAACATGAAGATATTGCAATTTTAAATATTAATACACACAATTTAAATTTTCCCAGATTTATCAAACATACCTTCATGTATCTAAGCAATATGATACACCACAACATCTTAATAGCTAGTGACTTTAACAACCCTCTGACATAACTGGACACATACTCTAAACAGAATTTAAACAAAGATACAAAGGGCTTAAGTGTGACCTTAGAACAAATGAGATTAATAGACATATAGAGAACACACTATCCCAAAGCTAAAGAATATACATTTTTCTCATCAGTAAATGGAACATACTCCAAAATAGATCACATCCTAGGATACAAATCAAACCTCAGCAAAATTATAAGAATATAAGTTATACCTTGTATCTTCTCAGACCACAAGGCAATAAAGATGGAATTCAACTACAACAAAAATGTTCATCCACACACAAAGGCATGGAAATTGAACAATCTTAGGCTAAATGATAGTTGGATTCAAGAAGAGATAAAAGAGGAAATCATTAAATTCCTCAAATATAAGAACAATGAAGACACAGACACACGTTACCAAAACCTGTGGCATACCTCAAAAGTATCTCCAGAGGGAATTTTTTTGCATTAGATGCCTACATTTGAAAAACAGAAAGAGAGCACATCAACAAACTCATGAACAATTTTATGCAACTAGAAAAAGAAAACAAGCTAATCAAAAACCCAGCAGAAGAAAATAACCAAAATTAAACCAGAAATTAATGAATATTGAAAACAAAAGAATCATTCAGAAAATAATGAAGCAAAAAGTTGGTTTTTCAAAAAAATCAATAAAATTAATAAACTTTTTGCCAGGTTATCTAGAAATAGGGAAGTAAAATCTCTAATAACCTCACTCAGAAATGATAAAGGTGAAATAACAACAGATGCCACAGAGATACAAGAGATTGTCTGTGAGTACTGTAAGAAACTCTATGCCCAGAAATTTGGCAATGAGGAAGAAATGGATCAATACCTAGAATCACATCCTTTCCCTAGACTTAACCAAGAAGAAATAGATCTCTTGAAAATACCAATTTCAAGCACTGAGGTTGAAGAAATAATAAAAACTTTCCCAACAAAAAAAAATATGCCATGATCCAGATGGCTTCACACCAGAATTCTATCAAACCTTCAAAGAAGAGCTTACACCCATGATTCAGAAATTATTCCCAAAAATTGAGAAGGAAGGAATCTTCCCCAACACATTCTACAAAGAAAATATCACCTTGACACCAAAACCATGAAAAGACACAACTAAAAAGGAGAACTTCAGACCAATTTCACTAATGAATATAGATGCAAAAATTCTCTATAAAATCCTAGCCAAAAGATTACAGCTACACATTAAAAAAATCATACATCATACTCAAGTAGGTTTCATCCCAAGGATGCAAGGCTGGTTTAACATATGCACATCCATAAACGTTATTTACCAAATCAAAAGAAGCAAAAAGAAAGACCATATGATCCTCTCAATAGATGGAGAAAAAGCTTTTACTAAAATTCAGCACCCTTTTCTAATTAGAACACTTAAGAACATAGGCATAGGTGGCACATTTCTTAAACTAATTGAAGCCATGTATGACAAACCAACAGCTAATATTAAACTGTATGGAGTAAAACTGAAAGCTTTTCTACTTAGAACTGAAACGAGATAAGGACGTCCATTATTGCCTCTATTATTCCACATTGTGCTGGAAGTCCTAGCCAATGGAATCAGTCATGAGAGGAATATAAAGGGCCTCTAAATGGGAGCAGGAGGCCAAACTCTCACTCTTTACTGATGATATGGTCTTTTACTTAGAGGACTCCAAAGAATTAACCAAAAAACTCCTAAATCTGATTATTAAAAAAAAAAAAAAAAAACAGTAATGCCTCAGGATATAAAATCAAGTTCACAAATCAATAGCCTTTGTACAATCCAATAACAGCCAAGATGACAAGCTAATCAAGGACATAATTCCCTTCACAGTATATTCAAAAAAATGAAATACCTAGGAGTATACCTAACAGAAGAGGTGAAGGATCTCTATAATGAAAATTATGAAACCCTAAGAAAGGAAATAGCAGAAGATATTAACAAATGGAAAAACATACCATGCTCATGGCTGGAAATAATAAACATTTTTAAAATGTCTATATTTCCCAAAGCAATTTATAGATCAATGCAACCCAAATGTCCACCAACTCAGGAAAGGATTAACAAGCTGTGATATATGTATACTATGGGATACTATTTAGCCATAAAAAAGATGGAGCCTTTACATCTTTTGTATTAACCTGGATGGAGGTGGAACACATTATTCTTAGTAAAGAACCACAAAAATGGAGAAGCAAGAATCTAATGTACTTAATTATAGTATGAAGGCAGTAGATTCTCTAATACAAGGTGGCGTAGGGAAATTAGGGGTTGGGGAGAGGGGTATAGGAGATCATGGTGTATGGCACACTTCTGCAATCAGTATAACCTAATTCTTTGTACCCTCAATACATCCCAAACAATAAATAAAATAAAATAAAATGATCTGGTTAAACAAAAACACTGTATGAACAACAAATATAAAATATTTCACTTATAATTTCCCTTCCCTAAAGGATGAAATAATAATATTTTGAATATATTGGGTTAAGTAAAATGTTAAAATTATTATCAACTATCTCTTTTTACTTTCTAAATGTATCTACAATAAAATACACATGGCTTACCTTATATTTCTACTAGCACTGATCAAAAATAATGCAACATGCCAATAACACAAAAAGATACTCAAATGAACAGTGAAATACAAATTCAAACAATGAGATATGCACTAAATTATAAAATTCAAAAATCTAACCTTGTCATTTTTTTACAAGGATATAGAACAACTGGAAATACGACACACAGGTGTGTGTTTGGGGTGAGAAATGGTTGTAAATCAGTGCAACCACTGCAAGAAATAGTTTGGTAATATCTCGGAGTTGAAGACGTGCATTCTCTACCATCCAGCACTTTCTCCTAGGTATATACACCATAGAAACTTTCACATATGTGCCCAAGGACACATATAAAACAGTGTTCACTATAAAATTGCTTGTAATTGTGAAAAATTGCAAACAACATAAATGCTCATCACAAGAGAATAGGTAAATATATTGTGCCATGTTTGGCTAATATACTGTATTTTTCCATTGCTAAAATAAAGGAACTAGAAGAAGTACTTCTAAAAATGTGATCCCAGGAATTTCTTAGCAATGCAAATTCCTGGGCCCCAATCCAGACCTCCTAAATCAGAAACTCTGGGGGTGTGTTTTAACAAGTCCCCCAAGGGATTCTGTTGTGTGGTAAAGTTTGAAAACTACTCAACTATGTATATTGGCTGGATAAATTTCAAAAACAATGTTACAAATGAATAAATACAATGTGATACTATTGTGTAAAGTTTAAAAACCTGCAAATGGCACCTTTTATGGTTTGTGGATGCTTACATTGTAGTAAAAATATAAAATATGTGAAGATGATTAACAACAAATTTATAATTGTACAGAGTAGAAAAGGAGGCTAATGGGATGTGGGAGAAGAGGAGTGAAACAGGATATTTCAACCATATTTCTGATGTTTTATTTATTTTAAAAATAATTAGGATGCTGGATAAACATTTCTGTACACAGATCTTGACACTGTTGTCTAATTAATTCCTCGGGATAAATTTGAGAAGTGGAACTGCTGAACCACACTTCATTAAATTACCACTATTACCACCACAATTCTCATCTTCTCAGGTGGGATATTGTAATTTTTCATTACTGCTTTATTCTAACATATACCCAAGCAACTCAGCATACACATTGAAACCTCCAACTTCCAAAAATGTCACTTTGTACATATCATCACCCTGGGTAGACATCTTCAATGGAAAAACAACTTCAAAGTCTAAACTCCTCATCTGATATTCAGGTGCTTCCAAATAATGGTTCCTATCTACCTCCTTAACTATATAATGCTAGTTACACATGATGTCTTCAGAAAAAAAATCTTACTTTGTTAAAGTAGTCTTGCATTCTCCCCAAACTCACTGTATACAATTCTGACTCCTTGCCTTTGCAAGGACATTACTAATAATGTCCTTATTCTCTGACATTTGAGTCCTCATTGCACCATAAAACCTGTCCTATTCCAAGCACCAGTCTCCCCATTCCTATTATTCTAGGAAAAATATCATAAATCACCATCACTAATGATTTCTTCCTTTGAACTCTTCTAGCATAATCTATGTCACTCACTTGGTACTCAGCCAATTGTTTGTTTTTGCCTACGCATAACTGATCAACCCAGCTACAATGTATTATTATTTTTTTCCACTTAAATTTTGTCATACTATACAAGAAATTTAAGGAAGTTCAACTATGGTGTCCTAAGGTCACAGTGAAAATAAGTCAGACTACAGCTCTATGAGAGCAAGAACCATGACTGCTATGTTTATAACTGTACAGCTAGCACCCAGCAAATATTGTAGCACACACAGTAAGTACCTGATGAACATTTTTTGCTGAAGAAATTAATGAATGAATGGGTTTTAGAATTTTGTTGTAATAATAATTGCTACTTCCAGGTACTAAAATTCGATTTGAACACTGTGGCATGAACAAGGAAGAAAACAAATCCCTCAGAAGCTCCACAGCCCACACCATTAACTCTCCAAAGGTTATCATTCTGATCACATACTATTACAAAAGCTGCTATGCACCTCTTATTTTAAAGCAAGATCAATAGCTAAAATTAACTGAGGGCTTAGTTTTTCTGGCATGACTTTATCTTTACAACAATCCTGTGGAGCAGGTAGTGTGATTATTGGAAATTACAGGTGAGGAAAGTAAAGCCCAGAAACTAAAGCCCAGAGTGGTTATAGCCTGGCCTACTGCCACAGTTAGTAAATAGATGAGCCAGGACTTGAAAGCATGTTCAAGTATCCTATTACCACATTAAAAGCTATTTTGAAAAAATAATGATAGATTCAAAGAGGTATTTTAAATAAGGCTTAGAATCTGGTTCTAAACAATGAACCAAATCAACTACTTATTTCAAACTGCTTTGTATTTTTAGGAGGAAAATCAGAATTGACTGGGATTCTGTGCTTTCCCATTCCCTATTTGATATTTTTCCATCCCCAAACATCAATTAGGAGAAGCAGATGTCATTGTTATCCCCATTTTGCAGGCAAGGAAATTGAGGATTGGAGAGGTGAAGTCCCTTGCTCAAAGCCAAACAAATAGTGATGGAAAGAGCTTGGTTTGGACTTCAAGTCTAGTTGTTTTACCCTACACCATTTTAGGCACATTTAAAGATACACCATATGAATAAAAAGTCCAATAACAGTTATTTATGCTGTATATTACCTAATATCTTAGTAACCTAGATAAGATAAATGTCCATTCCATTCACTAGCCAGAGATTATAACTTATTGGTTTAGGGCATCTAGTCAATATTTAGTTTAACTGAGTTAACTTCCAATACCATAGAATACCACATTTCCTGTAGATGCTAGTATAGGATAATATACAAAATAAATGTTCAGGACATGTTATTAGCTGACACACCTCTTCAGGCCAACTTAAAGAAATAATGATGCTGCAAAGATCATAATTCTATTTACTACATATTTTCTTGGGGAGAATCAAAGTGGTAGTTATTTACAATTTGAAACATTTTATAGATTTCTTGAAATATTGACCTTTGGTGAAATATTTTCTGGCTCACTGACTTCTCTTAATATGCCTATTAAGGTATTTGTAGAACTTAATTATAGATCCTATATCTTGTTTATGCAATATTCAATTACTTACATGGCATGTCATTTATTTTAATGATTATCTCAATAATTATTCTACTAAATCTAAATGGGTGTTTTTAAATCAATCTATGCTGCAAGTTTCTTCCCCATTGTACCCTCAACCTTATGATCATGATATGTTCATGGAAGCAGCTCCCTTAGAGGTTGTATCAAATCAGCATGCAGGAAAACTGCAAAAGTAATGAGAATTAGAGCCAAGCCTTTATGGGTCTTTGACATTATTTATGCAAAATAATTAACAAGAGGCCTCACATACCAAAAATCACTAAATCTATTCATGTATTCACTTATCCCCTATCCCCCTCCCCAAACTCCTAAGAGATATTTAAAGAGAACACACTTTGTCCTAGCCAGGACAGAAAATGGATTCAATTAAATGAGTTGATGCTGCTGGCCCTCACTGAGATGGTAGGAAATATAGTTAGTACTCATCCTCCTCTTCTAAAGAGCTTATTTATTTCATACTGTTATTCTCATCTCTGTCTGTTTTTTACTTAGGCATGAAGGACTCTTACACATTCTGAAGAATTCCATATCCAATGCAATCCAGACCTGTGGGTAAACATGGGCTCTAATATACTTTAGCTGCCTTAACTTTCTAAACCCAGACTAATGGTGCTTCAGTACCAAATCTTATACTTATAAAGAAAGGAAATAATAAACAGAACTGCATATTTCATTCCCTCACAAATCATTTTTCCATGACACAATAACTTCAAGCATTCTGAACTCAAGAATCAGGAGGTAAAGAAATACTATGAATCTAAATAAAAGGCATTTTCCCTCTGATTGCCATATCATGATCCTGCAAATATAGGGGTAAAGTGTAGGAATTAAGATAGTTTACTGAGAATGATATAGAAGATCTCCTATACTACTGCCACTTCCTCCAGACTTTCCCCACAAAAATGAAGGTAGAGAAATAAGTTTGTATTAACATATGAATTCATTATTTTCCTTTATTTCAATCCCTAAAGTAATTCTTTAGAAGATGGTATTCTATTCTTGATGCTTGTCTCCTAAGATTTAGCAAACATGGAAGTTAGAGTTTGAGGGTACCTTGAAATCCACAAGGCTATAAGTAACAATGGGAGGGACTTGTGGTAAAGGTACTATTCTTTTTTTATATGATCAAAACAGCTGATCCAAGAGGATGAAGGGCAGTGATAATGACTGAAAGAAGGAAACTACTGCCTACTAATCCAAGTCCAAGAAACAGGTGTTCACTGCCTACATATGTCCTCTATATGTAAACAGGGTAGCTTTTACACTATGTATTTCACAGTCATTAAGAAACTTGAGGGTGGCGCCTGTGGCTCAAGGAGTAGGGTGCTGGCCCCATGTATCAAGGGTGGCGGGTTTAAGCCCAGCCAAGGCCAAAACTGCAAAAACAATAATAATAATAATGAATAAATAAAGATTAAAAAAAGAAAAATCTAAAAAAAAAGAAACTTGAAAAGATATATAAAGTAATAGTCATTCCTTTAATACGAGCTATTATGGCCAGATCATGAAATTAAACAGTTCTTTCAAGTATTGTAAAAAAAGGATATTAAATTTATTGCCAAGTACAAATTACAAGAGACTATAAGGAGTATGACTCAGAACCTACCTTAGAAGAAATAGTTTTTAATGGCATCTATAGAAAACAGTACATTTTCCCTTCTGAGCCTCATTTTCTTTCTTTCTTTCTTTCTTTTTTTTTTTTTTTTAAGAGACAGAATCTCACTCCATTACCCAGGATAAATTGCAGAGGCAAAATAATAGCTTACTGTAGCCTCCAACTCCTAGGATAGAGTGATACTCCCGCCTCATCCTCCTGAGTAGCTAGGATACAAGCATATACTACCATGACTAGCCAATTAAAAAAATTATAGAGATGGGATCTCACTAAGTTTCCCAGGCTGGTCTCAAACTCATGGCCTAAAGCTATCCTTCTGCCTTGACCTCCCAAAGCGCTTGGATTACCTGCATGAGCTACCACTCAGCCAAGCCTCATTTGCCAAGCTATACAAAGCTATCATGGGACTAGCCCAGTTTCTAAAAGATGTGATACATAAAATATGTGTCCTAATCAAAATCACAAACAAATTTAATTTGTTAAAATTAAGATTCATAAGTATCTCTTAAGATCCATGGAATCAAAAACTCTGAAGCTGGGGCCCAGGGATTTGCATTATCAACACAGCTCTCCACCCTCTCACTCCAGTTGGTTTTGATATATATTTAGTAAGTTGCAAAGATGCTCCACTTCATGTGTGATTATGTTCATATTGTTACCGTTTTCTAGACTATGTTTCCCCCACTTTTGTCTTTGGAGATCCTGCCTAGGTTTCTAACTTCAGCTCAAATATAAATTGTCCTTTTATGGACAATTTAAAACCCTCCTTTATCCACTTCTCAAACAGAGGCCAGTTTTCATGTTGTTACAGGAAGGATGTAAGAAGGTTTCAGTGCCGGGTAAATCCCAGTGTGCACTGGGATAGAGCTCAGGGAAGGGCTCTGATATCTGTACTAAATTATTGTGTCTGAGTTTCTTTGTTTGAATTTCAGTCTCTATAAGAGCTTTAAAATGTGTAAACCAATAACTAGGACATTTGTACTGAGCTTCTGACTGATGAAAACAGTAAACTACAAACATGTATCCATGATACATGTAAACATGATATCCATTTAAAGATGGAAGAATAGGAATCAAAAGGATACCAAAAGGCTGCCAAATAGACAACTGTGTATGGGTAGTAATAGAGAAAGGTAATGACCAATGAGGGACATTCTCTTGCCCACCAGCAAACAATACAATAACTTCACAAGATAAATTATCCTTCTAGTTATGACACTTCCTTCTTCTAATTTGTCATCATGCCAATTCTCAGGGATTTAAGGGAACTCCAGGAAGCATAAGCCATGAGAAAGAAGTTCTGATCAGAACATAACTGAAGCTCAGGAGAGAATTGCAATCTTTGTACCAGGTTAGAGAGATTTAGGTAAACCCAAGCATCACGTATTGCCAGTCCTGAAAGGGTTTATTTCAGATCCTTTCACACCTACTGTTAACTTTTTCAAACCATCAAAAGAAGAAATGTGCCCTAGTCAAAGATTTTCTGCTTTTATTAAATACACAGGAACAGCAGACTGCTATTGCTTGTTTTCCCATAGATCCTTGATTATTTTTGTAATAAGCTCTCTTATGTAATAAGATTGCCAAGGTTAGGCTTTTCTGTGCATTTTGCTGATTTATGCCAATAGATTCACCATCAGCAGTCACAGGTTTATAAGCAAACTATCACCCCTGGCACATTATGAGCTATCAAGCCAGGTGTCTAATAATTCCAGTGCCTTCTAGAGCCTGTATAAGTGAACTTAGAAATCACTCCAAACCTGTATTTACATGAGGCAAACAATAAATAAAATTATCATATTAATTCAATGTAAAACAAATAATTTAACTCACAGAACCTCAGATGTGGTTGACTGGTATGAAGCATATTTTTAGATTTCCAGTGCAGTTCCTAAAGAAAAATACAGAAGTATAGTATGTTAATTTTTTCCAGTTAGAGCCATAATCCATTCTAATTAGCTACCTCCATAGAACATGCAAGCAGTCTCATACCATAGTGGGATATCACTCCCAACCACAACAAGAATCCCAAAAGCCAGGGAAAAGATTTTTGTCATATCAATCCATCCATAAATCTGTTTAACAAATATTTATTCTATTATTTCCTAAGTATTATTCTAGATGCTATGATACAGCAATTATAAAAACAGATAAAGTGAGTACCCTCATGGAGCATATAGTTTAGTGGGAAGAACTGACAATAAAAATGAAGACAAAAAAAAAAAATTCAGATTGCAACAAATGCTGTGAAGAAAATAAAACAGAGTAATTAAACAGGGTAACTGGGTGGCGCCTGTGGCTCAAGGAGTAGGGCGCCAGCCACATATACCGGAGGTGGCGGGTTCAAACCCAGCCCTGGCCAAAAAACTGCTAAATAAATAAATAAACAAACAAACAAACAAACAGGGCAATTGTGGAGGTGAGAAACTATATTGTATAATTGAGAAAGGCCTCTTTGAGGAAGGGAGTGACACATAAATTGAAACCAGAATGACAAGAAGGAGTCATCATTAAGAAGATCTGGGGACAAAGACCCTCAAGTAGGATAAAACTTGATCTGGCTGAGGAATAACAAGGAAAATATGATTATAAAAGAGAGAGAAAAAGAAAAAAATTGTCTGGAGATGAGGTAATTAAGTAGGCAGAGCCTGATTGTTTTGGACCTCACAGGCCACGGAGAAGAGTATAGAGTTTGTTCTAAGTGCAACAGGAAGGCAGACAGCCTATGAGAACTGATGGAAGCATGATACCTGAAGATATATTTGCCATCATATTGTTAGCAATAGCTACTGAGTATCCAGCCACTACCATATGCTAAAATGCTTTGGAAAACATAATTTCCTTTCATCAGTGCTTTGTAGGTTTCCTTGTAGAGATCTATTTCCTTGGTTAGGTGTATTCCTAGGCATTTTATTTTATTTTAAGCTATTGACCATAGCATTGAGGGGGTTTTTGTTGTTGTTGTTTTTGTTTGTTTGTTTTAATTTTAGGATATTAGGGGGTACATTTGTTTTGTTTACATAGTTTGTTTTGTACACAAATTGAGTCAAGATCATAAGTGTGCACCATACCCATAGGTGTGAATTTACCCATCCCCTCTGCCCTCCTCTCCACACTTGATTTGCACTGAGATTTACTTTCATATGTGCATGTATTGATTGATCAGTTCCAACCTGGTATTGAGTACATGTGTTTGTTTCACCATTACTTTACTGCTTCACTTAGAATAATGGTCTCTAGTTCCATCCAGGGTGTCTCAAAAGACACAAGTTCACCATTTTTATTCATGGCTGAGTAATATTCCATAGTATGCATATACCACATTTTATTAATCCATTCATGTATTGATGTGCACTTGGATTGTTTCCATGTCTTTGCAATTGTGAATTGTGCTGCTATAAACATTCAAGTATAGGTGTCCTTTCTTTTTCCCTAGGGTATCTACCCAGCAGTGGGATTGCTGTATCAAATGGTAGATCTACTTTATGTTCTTTGAGATATCTCCATAAATTTTCCATAGAGGTTGCACTAGTTTGCAGTCCCACCAACAGTATATAAGGGTTCCTTTCTCTCTCCCCTTCTCATCCAAGCCATCATCTGTTGTTTAGGACTTTTTAATATGAGCCATTCTCATTGAAGTTAGTATCTCATTGTGGTTTTGATTTGCATATCCCTAATGATTAGTGAAATTGAGCACTTTTTCATAAGTTGTTGGCTATTAGTATATCTTCATTTGAAAAGTTTCTTTACATGTCTTTTTTCCACTTTTAAAATGGGGTTGTCTCACTAATTCTTGCTTATTTGTTTGAGTTCTTTGCAGATTCTGGTTATCAGTCCTTTAACAGATGTATAGCATGCAAATATTTTTCCCCATTCTATGAGTTGTCTATTTACTCTTTTGATTGTATCCTTGGCTGTGCAGAAGTTTTTTAATTTGATCAGGTCCCATTTACCGCATATACTCGAGTATAAGCCAACCCGAGTATAAGCTGACCCCCTTAATTTTACCCTAAAAACTGGGAAAACTTAGTGACTCGAGTATAAGCTGAGGTGGAAAATGCAACAGCCATTGGTAAATTTCAAAAATAAAAATATATACCCAAAACAATTACAATAATTGAGGAATCAGTAGGTTAAATGCTTTTCAATATTTATTGCTAAAGAAAAACTGTAAACTAACAACAACAACTTTAAATAAAGTGCAGAAAACCGTAGCTTAACAGGTAATCAAGCTGTGGGTTATACAGTTGTGGGTTAAATAGTTCAGTGGAATACAATTCAGTTCAGCCACCTACCTCTTCAGTTCAGCCGCAACTTGTGGACTGAG
>CAUYPK010046410.1:0-14361 GCA_963574355.1 Loris lydekkerianus
TGCCCATCAACCCATGAATGGATTAATAAATTGTGGTATATGTATACTGTGGAATATTATGCAGCCTTAAAAAAGATAGAGACTTTACCTCCTTTACTTTTACATGGATGGAGTTGGAACATATCCTACTTAGTAAAGTATTTCACTTTTTTCTTAATGCAAAGTAACTCATGCTGTTAAAGGCAGGTAAAACATACAGAGAGGTAAAAAGCATACAAACAGAAAAACAAAAAAACACAGTGTTAAAATATTCTCAATTTCCTGTGCTGACTCTCTATATATCCTAACACCTGACACTCCCCCCTTCCCTCTCCTCAGCTTTAATGGAAATCTGTGCAGGTCCTTTCCTGTCTGACACTGCAGGACATTTGAGGGGTAGAAACAGGGTGAGAGAGGACCTGATTTTTCCCTCAACTGGTTCTTTCCCTACCATAATTTCATAACATTTCTCATTCTGAAGAGATTTAAATTAATTAAAGAGTTAGATTTTTCCCTACAATCTGTCTAAAAATACAATGAATGAAAACACAGAGTCCTTTCTTTAATATGTTTTTAGGTGTGAGAAAGCACCTTGGTATCTGGCTAATTGTGAACATGCTAGTGCTTCTGCAAACATCTAAGTGCTTCTTACATTTAGATCTGGGCACCCATGTAGACTCTGGTAATTCCTTGTGTTTACATATTAGTTTCCTGAAACTCTATTTTAGGGTTTCTGGTATTTGTAGCAATGACTAGAGACTAAAGATGAAGAGAGAGAGGCTGGGGAAGAAAGCTCTCTCCTATTCTTTGCCTCCAGTTCTCACCCTGCTGATTCTAGGTGCCTACCACTTACCCACATCTTCTCAGGTATGTTTCCTGGATAAAGTCCTGGCCCTGGAAAACCTTTCCCCATTCTCTTCTTCCTTTGTTCTTTACTGTGGTGCTGAGGTAAGTGGCTGAGCCTCCATGCTGAGAGTCTATGGAAAGTAAAGAGATTGTCTTCATTGTTAATTGTGAACATTGCACTTCCATTTTTCTTCATGTATGAAATTGTGTAAAACAGGGAGAGTTGACCTCTGCTAGCATTCTCTTAGCTTCTGCTAGGTACAGTGTTATTGTACCTCAGACTGGAGTCAGCTTTCTTCTTGGAGATGCAATGTCTGTAAGACTGTACACTCCCTGCCCCGTCCTCATACTTCTGTGTGAGTAAAACAATAGACACATGAGGTAGTCACTGGAGAATCTGGTTGTCTGTAAATTGGTGTCCTTTCCTGGTATTTTATAATCATTCCTTTTTTTTTGTTTTAAGTTTAATGTATTTTAATAGCAAATTGACAGGAAAAGCACAGAAGACAGATGACATTAACAGCAGGTACTTATACGTAGAACTCAGAAGTATAGTGAATTGATGGAACCCATTGTACAATAAAAATGCTACAAAAAGCATTTAGTTGCTGTGAATAAGAAATGAGCTTATTTTGAAAAAAATCCAAATGCTGACATAGTCCAGAAAAATTTAACAGATTTATTAATAATCGTTATGAAGTTGAACTGCTGAAACTTGTTCACTGAAACCTTTGACTTGCATTAATGCTTCATATCCCCGAATTTATATTAAAAATTCACACACAAAGGAAAATTGAACATCTGCCGATACTTGATTTCTGTGCCCTATTTTTCCACTTGCAACCATGTACTTAGGTTTCTTTTGACCTTGCAGAAAACAATATCTAATTTTCAGAACTACCTATAACAGGAAAAAAAGAATTTTTTAAAATAATAAGATGTTTTCTCACCATAGGTTCTCAAGCATGTTCACCACATAATGCAGCTTGCTAGCCGGATGTCTTTTGGCATAATTGTTACGCATTTGAAATGGATAGAACAGTGGTTGGTGTCTTCAGAAAGGCCAAACAGATATGCCTTTCTTGCCTTCTGCAAAGCAGCAATAGCTGCATTCTGGAAGGCAGATGTGTCTTCAAGTCTTGAGCCATTTCTCCCGCCCATAGTTGGAAAGGAAGTCGGGAACTCACAAGTTACTGGATTTGTGATAACATCTAATTTCATGGAGTGCAGCGAACCAGGCCTGTGGCCTTGAGGTTTCTTCACCGCTCCAATAGAGGGCGCACTCTTCTGAGCAGCTTTTTACAGCCAGTTGCTTCCTGGGAGCTTTACCAGGAGATTTGCTGTCAGTCGGCTTTGTATGAACCACGGTATAAAGAACTTCTTACTTACCCCTTCTCCTTCAGCTAGAACACGAATCTATAATGCTGCCCTGCTGCCTCTGTCTAAGGCAGCAGGGCAGCGACAACTGGGAACGGCTTTAGCATTATTCTTCCCAAGGAGAGGATCTCAAAATCACATCAAGTCTGAAAACACAGAAATGCTAGCAAAATTTCTAGTTTCTTTAAATTTTTTAAAACATTTTTCTCTCTATTAATAAGGACACTTACCAGGAATGTTCTCCAGAAGGGGATTTTAGTCTGGGGAAGAATAGAGGGAACTATCCTAGCTGCTTGCAAGAAGTAACATTTAAATGAGTGTTTCCCTTAGAATTTTTTCCTATTCTGTCTCCGGTATGGTGATTTCAACATTCCAGGTAAGTACCAGCAGGCATATATCTAGTTAAAGATGATTAAACATTTTGCTAAGCAATGATAAGCAGAGGTTGTGGCAGGTAAACAATAACTGTTGAGTGCTGTTCCCTCGACATGTTCATTCAATTTAACCCTGTGGGGCTGTTCAAGAAAATGTACACAATGGAATATGCTAAGATACAGTTGGGGAGATAAGACAAACACACCTAAATGTAAACTAACTCTAGGGGGCATTGCTTGATAGGGACCAGCCCTTCCTGGTGTGGAAGCAAAATGTAAGAGCAAAGTGTATGCAGCTTAGAGTCAGGAGCTTAAAACCTGGCACAAGAGCTAAGAAGACGAAAAAAATCATACGTTTATTGATACTAGATAGGCATTTGACAAAATGTAACACACTTTCATGTTAAAAACTCTCAAAAATAGAAATTAATAACTAATTGTTTAACATAAAAATGCTTATGTCACAACCCCAAACCAGCACCTACTTACGGGAAAGCACAAGAAGATTTCCTGCTAAAACAGAAAGAAGGCAAAGATGTCCATTACCTCTGCTGCTGTAGCATTGTGTTGCAGTCAGCCGAGATGAAAACAATTAGAAGTGTAAGAATTGGAAAGAAACAGGTAAAAATATCATCTATATGTTTGCAAATGAGATGGTTGCGTATCAGAAAACAAAGAAATCAAACACCATTAGTAAAAGACTGGTTATAATATAAACAACATTAAAAAAAGAAATTCCTGCCCTTCATATGTCAAAACAAGAAACAGTCAACAAAAAGTATGGAAGAAGAGAGCACATTTTCCATTGAAGAAAAGTGATAAGAAACAGAAAGGAGAGAAATTTCCTAAGTGAAAATTAGGACTCAGCAGACAGGTCACTTAAAGGAATAGCAAATCAGTAATTAGACCAAATTGTATACGGACATTTAGTGTGTGGTAAAGACAGTATTTCAAATCGGTGGGGGAGAGGATGACTTTTCGGTAAGTATGTTGAAATAACTTATATTCCTTCTAGATATGAGTTTGCTGATGACAAATGTGACTGTGATTGAGTTTACCTAGAGACCAGCACTCTTCAGACTGACTGTGGTCATGTACTCTTTGAAGGTATATGAAGACTTTCCTAAGACTGGTCTACTCTAGAACATGCTTGAGGCCCAGATGTCACTCTGCTTCTTCTTTTTTCTCATTTCTTTTTCCACCATCATCCTTCTCTCTAACCACTTCAAGAAAGTACACATCTCAACCATCCTGAACGGTGCCTTGCTCTGGGGTGCTTAAAAATCTCCAAGGTACCAAATAAAAAGACAATTACTTAGTTTCTGGCTTCTGAGGGGAAGAAGCTTGCCCAAAAGCTAAGGGAAAATATATTATAAGACAGAGATATATTTCAACTGGCAACAGCCTCAATGCAAGTTTCCTTCCCTTATCTATTTCTCTACCTTAGTATTAGATTTATAAAATGAGTGGTTGTCATTGGACACCATCATATAACACGCTTATAGAGTTGAAAAATGAAGTCAGACTGTGTTTTGGTAGAAAATAAATCTAGTGGGACTAGTTTGTTGACAATATGGAGCGTGAGAGAAAGTGAAAAGTTAAAGTAGATTCCAAAATTTTTGGCTTAGTAACTAAGCGAATTATATTGCTATTTTCTTGAAATGGTCAAGTGTGAGAGGGCCATATGGAATCAGGCATTATGTTTTAGATATGCTAAACTTTTGATGCTAGTTAGACATACAGAGCAGATGTTACATAGGCTGTGGTATATATAAGCCTGGCTTTCGATGGGAAGGTCTGAGATAAAGGTGAAAATTTGCTAATCATCAATGCATAGATGGTAATGAAAGCAAAGTTCCTGGATGAGATCACTTAGAGACTAAGCCTTGAGATATGCAACATTAAGAGGTCAGCAAGAGGATGAGCTAGAAAGGGAGACTGAGAAAGAGTGGACTGTGAGGGTGAAGGAAAACTGGGAGAACATAGTGTCCTTAATTCAAGCAAAGATAATGTTTCTAGGAGAAAATAGCCATATTGTCAAACTATTGCGAGAGATTCAGTAAGATAACGAATGGTAATAGGTCATTGGATTTGTGGCTATGAAAATGGTGATTTAGCAGAGTGATTCCAGGGGAACAGTAGAGATAAAAATCTGTCTGGGTTGGGTTCAAGGAAGGGAGCTGTTAGGGAATAGAGATAATGAATTCAGAAAAATTTTTAAAGGAGCTGTGTTAATAAGAGAGACAAAGGATAAAACGACTGTAAACTGTTTAACCTCTTGAACTGCAAATTCCCATTCTAGGATGCTATCTTAATCAAATAAGGAGAAATTTGAATTAAAATTTATTTTTAAAGATATGTATTACAGTACTACTTAGAATGACTGAAAGTTAGAAGTAAATAATTACAATTTATCAAATCAGAAGAATTATAAAATTCAGTATGATATACCTATGGTGTGAATCATCAATTCAAACTATAAATGCAAAGAATTTTTAGTAATAAAAGAACATAAGGTTGTTCCTACCATGTGATGCAATGATGTACAAAAATGGGAAACAAGTCATGAAAGTAATAATAGGTAAAAAGGAAATAAAAATAAAGTAAAAGAAATAAAAATAGTGAGTTCTTAAGTTAAATGTGTCAGAGTTTGTATTTTTAACATTCACTGAAATTTTTTTAATCTAAAACTTATAAAACAAACATAGCACTAATATGGTTCTTATTTCCCATAATGAAATAAGAAATAAGAAATCATATATATATATATGATTATCTCATCTTTCCATCCACTGGTTATTTTGACTAAAAATGCACTTATGCATCATAAATTCAGCTCATAAAATAGAATATAATCAAAAGTATACCCTTTTCTTTTGGCTATAATAATTAATGGATCTATTGGTTATAAGTGACAGAATCTCACCTAATGCTGGCTTGATCCCCAAAGAGAGTATTTTGACATTTGTAGCTTCAGGCAGAGGCAAATTACAGTCTCTCGTGTTCTCGGAAATCTGTCTTTCTTCATAGCTCGTATTGTCCTCCTTCATCTCTGGGAATGAGAAGCTTCTAAAGTTATGCCGTGACTAAGATGTGGCAGCTCTACTGGTCAGAAAGAAACAAGAAAGCTCTCTAACATGGCTCTGCCTGAAAGCAGCTGTACTCAGGTCTCACTTGCTTCTTTGTGTTTAGTTTTGTTTTTTTTTTTACAATGAGCTTCAGCTTTGAGATGCTGTGAATCTATGCTAATAAGTCTTTCAAATTTGATTATGTGATAGATTAGAGGCAATGTTGAATGTGCCCTTTGGAAGAAATCTTCTCTGTGCATGGATCCACTCCTCCTCCTCCCTTTCTCTTAAATTGTTCTTTGTCCCTTCTACCCAGTCAAGACCTCAAAAAAGTCTATAATATTACCCAACATTCTGTACCAAGAAAACCTTTTCTTGATAGAAAAAAACATCAGTGGGAGGATTCTAAATCCACTGATTGTATCCTTCTGGATAGAGCAGTGAGGATATCTCTTCAAAGACCTGTCCTGCCTTCCTGTTTAGCTTTGTTATTTTTATACCCTCATTGCCAAAGCAAACATTAGCAATGTTGTCAATCATCATAGCATACATTAAAGAGATTCACCCCATAGGTTCAAGGTTAGAAAATACTCCCTAATTTCTAAGTGGTTACCATCTTCAAAGCATTCCAACTATAGACTAAGTTTATAGTTTACTAAGTGATGAAGTGCACTGGGTCCTTGACCAGCACCATGGGCGTTGGAATGTCCCATCTTTTGTTTATCTATGACAGAATGCCTTGTAAGTGAATAAATAACACATAGACCTGGCTTGTCCTGCCATGGCCTGTCCAGCAGCACTGTAGATGTCATGGTTATTTAGGATAACAGTGGCTGCAATCATTAAAAAAGGCAAATGAAACAATTTCCATTTTGCAATTACTATCCTAGATAAAGTGAGAAGACTGTAAATGTATGTATGGTCCTGTACTATTTCCATGCATTTATTTCTTATATTCTATCAATATGTCTGTTGAATTAATGAGACTGCGATGCTGTAGAATTTCACCTCCCTTTGGGGAGGCAGGGTCCAGTGGTGTAGGAGTCACACATACGTCGTCTGATTCTAGGAATCTAACATTTTTGGGCTTTTATTGGTACAGTAAGAGTATCTACAACATGTATTTGTTGGGACTAATTCATTGAATCATACCTATTATGCACCTATCAGAATATAGATGACATGCACATCCTCAGTGAGGGTTAGCTACCTCTGATATTATTATCAACATGATATTGTAATTACTGTTAATTCTTGGCATGCCATAGATATTCTTTTGAGTTAGCTCAGAATCCTGAGTTAACACAACTATGGATGAGATGGCAAAATAAAAGTTTATCATTGTTTACTTTATCATGTATAATGAGGAAAATACCATTAATTAACTTAATTCACAAAACTTAAAAAAAATCATGTCTGTGAATTAGGAATATTGTAAGTACTGTTGCTATTGAAATGAATACAATTTCATCCCTGATAACAGAATTTTGCATTTTAGTGGAGAGATAGTGAAAGACATATATAAATAGCACAATGTCTCAAATTTGATACATTAGAACTACATGGTAGGCTTAGGGTTTCAGTTTGTTTAAGGATAAAGGAGAAAGCAGTCAGTTCTCCTGAGGCAAAAGTCAGGACAAGAACTGGGAGAGGAGGGGAAGCTTGCAAACCTCCATCATAGCTGAGGGGTCAAAGTGCAGATGGGCATTCCACGCTGCGGGAACAGCGCCAGCAACGGCCCAAGTGCAGGAAACAAGTTCATGTTCTGAAATGATGGGTGTGTAAGTGGGGTGGGGGATGGTGATTTGGCAACAGATGAGACTGACTTGCTAAGCGGGGGACTGATTCATCCATCAGTAGATGACTCATTACTGTCCACCCTGTCCGGCATGGGAGGTGCTGAAGAGACAGAGGTGGCCTCTCATGTGCTGGAGTTACACTCTGATAATCACATTTCCCCATTTCTGTGGGAAATAGGGTTTCATTGAAGTGGGGGTGGGCAAGATATGATTTTTACTATAGGAAGAGCATTTGGGTGGCTCTGAAAAACCATGTTTGAAGGGGACTCACTTGAGGACAGAGAGACTAGGGGAATAATTATTTATTAGTTGAAATGAGAGGAGGTGATTGAAGACACTGGGATAAGGGTGGAAAGGAGAACCAAGCTCTGTTACAGACTTGGTAACTAGCCTGAATCTGTGAGTGGTAGTGACTCAGTGGGCCTCAGGGGTGAAGGAGAAGGTACAATCTGAATAGTGCTGGGGAGGCTGAGGCAGACGGATCACAAGAGACTAGGCTCAAGACCAGACTGGGCAGTAGAGAGAGACCCTGTCTCTAAAAAATCAAAAATAAATTAGCTGGGCCTGTATGCCTGGTGCCTGTTATCCTAATACTTGGGAGGCTAAGGCTGGAGGATCACGTGAGGCCAGCAGTTAAAGGCCACAGTGCGTACTAAATGTAGAATATAAATGTCTTAACACAGTAACTAAGAAAATGCTAGAAAGGCTATGTTAAACAGTTTGATGAAAGTATTTCAAATTGTATATAAAACCAGTGCATGTATATAAAACCATGATTGCATTAATGTACACAGCTATGATTTAATAAAAAAAAAGGACCACAGTGAGCTATGATACTACCACTGTACTCCAGAGCAAGACATTGGTCTCTCAAGAAAAACAAACAAATATGAAAAATCAAAGCACCTGATCAGCCTGACCATACCTTTCTTGTGTGAGAGGGATACTTTCACTGAGCTTGGTATTTAATACACTTTTCCAGATAAGCCTGAGCTGGGGCATGGTGTCCCAGGAGCTGAGGTGTTTAAAGTGAGGGATGGGGGGGTTGGGAAATGATTCATGGATCTCAGTTGGGACTGGGCAATTTAGCCTTGCCCAGATCCAGTCACTCACAGCACTCAATCTAAACATAGGACCAACAGAAGGTTTGGAATGCACTCATTGGACTTAATTATTTCAGTTGTGAGCGTGTCATTCCAAAATCTCCTTCACTCACCCAAAGTAGGCAGACAGAAAGAAGTGCTCTGCAAGGGAGCTTAACAGTGAAGGGGCGAGTGGGAGCATTATTATTTTTCCTCTGGAGAAGACAATGATTTTCTCTGCATATTACTGTAACCATGGACACTTCCTCCCTCTCTCCCCACATCTGCACAGATGCTGAGGTCTGAGGTTTTTGAAAGCCTCTGCCTGTTGCTTGTCTCACTGTGCCGTCCAGCTGAGTACACATCACGCACAGAGAGTACTGAGAGAGCACAGAAATACTTTGAAGTGTCCCCCAGCTGTGTGTCTGAGATCCTGAGACTGAAGGATTTGGCTGCTTTGTCGGAGATAAGAGAGAAGCGATTATCTCTTGCATTTTCTTGCTTATAACGTTCATAACGAAAAACCGCAATCATCTGCCCACTGGGAGGCTGTTTGTACCAGAGCAAACTATAGTAGTTCACACTAGGATCGTATTGGCAGCTCAGAGTCACTGTCTCTCCCTCTTGCACCGACATCTCTGGTAACATCTTTGGTTGAGACTGAGTGACTCTCTGGGCCATGGTGGATCCTGTGGGAAAGAGAAAAGAAAGGGCTTTAGTGGGGTATCCTGTCAGAGAGAGGGACAGACAGTCTCACAAGTTGCTTCCCATCCCCACACACCTTTCTTCTTCAAGACCCTTCAGCTCTCTCACCCACAGTATCTGGGCCCATGAGGGGACTAGAGCCTGTGCCGTCATTCATCTTCCTTCCTACTTTCCAGCCCTGTGGGATACTAGTCAAAGCCAATCCAAGTAGGTGCTTCCTTACCAAGACAGGTGGAGACCATGAGTGCCAACACCCAGCCGGGGCATGTCATGCTGGCAGCTGCCTCCTGCAGGCTGAGCAGCCTCCTGTTCTACCCTGGACCTTGTTATCAGCTGTGTCCTGACATCACTGCTCCAGGACAGGAAGTGGGAGGGTGTGTGCTGTGGCCTCCCTCAGGAAAGCTTGTGGATGCATTTTGTCTTTGGGTTCAGAGAATAAAACTGGCTATATAATGTGAAATAAAAAAGATGTCAGAGTTGTAACTCATTCTGGGATCCAAATGAAGAGGGGCAGGAGCTGGTAAATTGTTTTAGTAAAGATGTAATTTGGAGAGGAGGGTGAGTGGAGGAAAGACAGGCAAAGTTAACGTGACCTCAGTGACAAGCGTCCCCAGTCCTGGTCACCTTGGGCAGCTCATGGTTAGTGTTCTCATCACTTTCTCTCCTTATTTAAAACACAGTGAACAAAAAACTTTAAAACATTTTCTTAAAAAGGTTTTCTCCAATTTGTTATATTAATTTCCCATAGTCTTTTATCAGAGGAAGTGATGGAAATTGCTTACTAACCTCCCTGTGGGGCCCCCATACAGGGTGTGGGGCCTGAAACAGGTGGTTTCTGGGTGCACAGGTTCCCTTTGTCCCAGAGGTAGGTGGCTGCGTCCCTTGGCTGGTGGTCTTGTGAGAGGGGAGTGGTGGACCCGGCAGTAGCTGTGCAGGAGGCTGCTGGTCTTCCCTGAGCTACAAAGCCTGCCTGAGTCAGTAAAGACAGAAACAAAAGCACCAGGGGGATTCTGTGTGGATCCTTCTCACTCTGCACCTGTGAGGGAAAGACTGCTCAGATGATTATAGTAGATGACAAAATTCTTTTCTTCTTGGATGATGTGATGGTTAATTTTATGTGTCAACTTGACTGGATTAAGGAATGTCTAGAGAGCTGGTAAAGCATTTTTTTTTTTTTTTTATGCATGACTGTGAGGGAGATTCCAGAGGATTCTGGCCTGGGAGTCTGAGGGGAGTACGTGGGAGGATCCACCCTGAATGTGGCTGTGCAGGCAGCTGGGTGCCTGGGTAGAGTAAGATGGAGGACAGGAGAATGGGGTTTTCTCTCTCTAGCAGCTAGAAGATTTTCTTCTTGTCCTGATCTTAGATATCAGAACTCCAGTCTCTCTTGGTTCTAACCCCGGGAATTATGTTGGTTGCACCCTGGTTTCTCAAGCTTTTGAATTTGTACCTTGCCACTCTTTCTGCAAGGTACAAGTGTCTCCAGCTTATAGGCATTTGTCTGTCAGGGGACTTGGTCTCTATAATTGTGTTATCCAGTCCCCTTATCAATCCCCTCTCCTGTGTCTACATGTACATCCTGTTGGTTCTGTGTCTCTGGACTTCCTGATGTTAGGAAGGACTTTCTTCTTTCTTCATCTGATAGCTCATTTTCTTAAAAAGATACGAAAGTGTCTGTCTAACAATTTAGTTTTCCTTTAATCCCTTCTATAAAAGATAGAGACCAGTTCTCAGAAGCTTGTGGGTCCTCTGGGTTCCTGATGATATGCATTCTGTCAGCTGCAGCCCGGAGATCATAAATGTGGCTCCTAAAAGCTCTTGCATGTCTTGATTTTTCTAAGACTATGGAGGATTTGATTCCAAAATTTCAAAATATGACCCAGAGTTTACAGACACAGAGGGTTGTTCTAGTTCTTCCATTCGTGTTGGGAACATAGGAGATTCTTTAACATGAGACAGGCTTTAGTGCAATGGTTCTGAACCTTCCCAATTGCCGCGTTGTTACAAATGGAAAAAAGGGGTCGCGACCCACAGGTTGAGAACCTCTGCTTTAGTGGGTAACTTCTAACTTGTGTCAGTGGGAGCAGTGCCATCTTCAGGTTGAAGAAATAATTACTGAGACAATTTCTATGATTTCTCTCTTTACATGGAAAGAATTTATTTAAGTCAAGAAATCTGTACTGGGAATAATCTGTTTATATGAGGTTATATGATTTGTGTTTCCTATCCTTCTTTTTATCACTGCTTGATCTTTTCAAAGACATCTCTTTCTTCCCCTTGGTACTCTTTCAGGAATGTAGGGTGATCATAATATCAATTTTCAGCATCATCTTAGGGCTTTACCAGCTCTCACTATGTGCCTAACACTGTCCCGAGAGCAGTGAGGATGCTTCAGGAACAGGTGGAGTCCATGCACACAGGGACTGGGACATGTCTGGGGAGGAGGATGAGTACCTTGAAACAACAGCAAAGGCCTCAAGAAGGTGTGTCACTGAGAGTCGGACTGTGTGCTCAGATCCGGTTCTGGGATGACGTTGGGGGAGAAGGAAGTGAGGGATTTTTTGACTATGAGCGAAGAACCCTTGGAGGGAGAGGAGCTGTGCAGTGGATTTGACAGGATTAATATGGTGTGAGCAGTCTGAAATATACATGGAAGAGAAATAGGCAGAACAGGGGCCTGTGGGTCAGTGAGGAAAACAGGCTAACCGGAAGAGAGGCATATTTGGGGAAGAAGTGGTGATGAAATTTAGATAGTGGAGGGTGAGCAGATTTGGGGAGGGGGTCTGTGAGAGAGAGTTAAAATCGTTTACCCTTGCCAAGTAAAGTTTTGATTAATGAAAACATGTGATCACACACTACAGAGACTGAAGTTTAGCAAGTGTGAGCTGCCTCATCACCTTTTCAAAAAAGAAAGTGACAACTTTGTTCCCAATTAGTCACACAAGTTCTCACTTGCCCTTGTTAGCAGTCAGCCTAGGAAGGTTCCCCTGAACTGTCTTCTTTTCTTCCTCTATTAAATTTTTGAAGAATCTCTGAATTAGTTTGTGTTTGTCCCTCAAATAAAACTGGAAGCAAGGACTCAGGTGACAGTAGTTTATTTAGGACTTGGTCTTAGGAAACAGGAGTGAGAACATGGGTAGAGCAATACTGGGGCTTGATGCTGCCAGAATTCCCAAGAAGCACACAGCATGCCCCTTAGAATTGTGGACATGCAAAACACAAAGGAAGTGCATTTATTCACCAGCTCCCTTTCCCCAGTGCTTGGTGCTTGCCTGCAGAGGTGTGGATTCCCAAGAGTGGGGCCTACACTTTCATGCTGTGCTTGCCCAGGGGCTGAGGGAGCTCCTGAGGGGTCAGAGGAAGTCGTGGGGTAGAAGCAGAAGAGCTTACACAGCGTGTGCTTAATGTGCGGTGTTCTAGCGATCATATCTTCATAATATTTCTCATTGTGAACAGCATTAAAATAGTTAAAAGAATTAGGATTTTTTTTCAGATTCTGTCTAAAAATGTGAAAAAAATATTGTCTCCTTTCTTAAATATGTTCTCAGGTGCGAGAAAGCACCTTGGTTTACAGTTATCCATGAACACGCTAGTGCTTCTGCAAACATCTGAGTGCTTCTTATATTTAGATCTGGGCACCCATGATTGTCATGTAGACTGGAAATTCCTTGTGTTTACATGTTAGTTTTCTGAAACTCTGTTTTAGGGTTTATGGTATTTGTAGCAATGATTAGAGACAGAAGATAAGGAGCAGCTGGGGAAGAAAGCTCTCTCCTATTAATTAACTCCAGTTCTCACCCTGTGATTCTAGTGGCCTACGATTTGTTCGCATCTTCTCAGATGTTTCTTGGATAAAGCACTGGCCCTGGAAAATCTTTCCCCATTCTCTTCTTCCTTTGTTTCTTCCTGTGCTCTTGAGGTAAGTGGCTGAGCCTGCATGCTAAGAGTCTGTAGAATGTACAGAAATCCTCTTTGAATGTTATTGTGGGCATCACTCTTCCATTTTTCTTCACGTAGGAAATTATGTACAACAGGGAGAAGTTGCGTCCCCTGGCATTCTCCTAGCTTCTCCTAGGTACAGTGTTATTATACCTCAGACTGGAGTCAGGTTTATTCCTGGAGCTGCAGGGTTTGGCTTTGTCTGGACACTCTCTGCACCTGTCCTATGTGTGTGCCTGAGAATCAAATAAGAGACACATGAGGTCGTCACTGGAGAACCTGGCTGTGCACTTTCCTGGAAATCTTACGATCATTATTCTTACTAGTCAGAGAATCCCCAAAACACATCAAGTCTGAAACCACAGAAATGCTAGCAAAATTTTTAAATATTTTTATGTCTGTTGATAATGATACTTATCAGGAATGTTCCCAAAGAAGAGGATTTTAGTCTGGGGAAGACTAGAAGGAACTTTCCCAGTGGCTTAAAAGAAGTAACATTGAAATGGGTGTTTCCCTTGGAATTTTCTCCTGTCCTGTCTCCAGTATGGTGATTTCAACATTCCAGGTAAGTACCAGCAGGCATATATCTAGTTAAAGATGATTAAACATTTTGCTGAGCAATGATAAGCAGAGGTTGTGGCAGGTAAACAATAACTATTGAGTGCTGTTATCTCGACATGTTCACTCACCTTACCCCTGAGGGGCTCTTTAGAAAATGTACAAAATGGAATATGCTAAGTGTTCATTTGGGCAGATGAGGAAAACACAGCTAAATGTTAACTAACTCTAGGGTGTCGTGCTTGATGGGGACCAGCACTTTCTACTACAGAAGGAACATGCCGGAGCAAAGTACTTGCAGCTCAGAGTCACCAGCTTAGTAACTGGGACAATAGCTAAGAAATAAAAGCATATCATAATCTCTAGTTTTCAGGAACGGCATTTGACAAAATGTAACAGGCATTCATGTTAGAAACTCTCAAAAATAGAAATTAATAATGAATTCTTTAACATAAATATGCACATGCCACAACCTCAAACCAGCACCTACATGAGAGGAAGCACAAGAAGCTTTTGCATGAAAGTAGGAGGAAGGGAAAGACGTCCAGTACCCCTACCATATTTAGCATTGTGCTGGAGCCACCAGCTTATGCGTCAGCCCTGATGAAAACAATTAGAAGCATAGACATTGGAA